>VZTG01000769.1:3775571-3913958 GCA_013397845.1 Melanocharis versteri | reverse complement strand
CAGGAATTAAAGCAGCCTTTCAAATATGCGGGAGAGGAGCGGGTGGGACTGGAATCGCGGGAGGAGGGGGAAGGAAGGAAGGGGGCGCCCGTGCGCGGGTGGGAGCGTGTGTGGCAGCGGGAGCCCGCCAGCCGCCTGCCCGCCTCGTTTGCTGCCTTCTCCTGCTTTCTTCTTTTGGCCTTTTTTTTTTTTCTGCCTTTTTTTTTTTTTTTTTCTCTCTCCTTTCTCTCTAGGGCATTTTTGGAGTGCTATATGTCGCTTGGGTCCGGCTTTTATTGGCCCCTGCACGGGCCCCCGCCCGCGCTGCCCCGCCGGCCCAGCCCCTGCAGCCCGAGGGGGCCTCGGCCGGTCGTTTGTGAAAAAGAGAAAGTAGAAATTACAGTTTTCGAACAGCTGCCCCGGGAGTCTGTATGAAACGCTTTTTTGAGCAGTTTCTGTTTGATCCGCTCGCTTAGCGAACCAGTCTTGCAGAATAGATTGGAGGGGTGCTTAGTGTTTGAGGAGGGTGGCTGGGAAAAGGGGCGGTTATGCACGAAGATTTTTTTAATGGGCGATTAAAGGAAAAGCAGCTAAACTTATTTTAGCGTGAAGTTGTTGGCTTCACGCTGAACCAGTTACGTGCAAATGTAATTCCGAGAAAGACAGCATTCAGGAATCTTCTGCGTGCAGTTTGTGTGCCGCCTCCTGCAGATGAAATATCGGTGAACAGAAGACTATCGGAACTACCCATTCACTGAATGTTTTTTCTTGGCCATTGTAATCTCCCTCTGACTGACAGTGGCTTCAGGTTATGCTCAGTGAAAGAAATGCTTCCATATGCAGAAATACCTATGGTCTGTATTAATATCATGACCAAAAACATGTCAGTTTATGTAAAATAGGCAGGTTTAGCTCCCATGAAAGTTAGATGGGCCACTGCTATATATCTGGGCTTGAAAGGTTGACCATACCTTCTTATGGAAGTGATTTTTTGTAGTAATATCTTTCCAGTGCTAAATGATAATTTAATTTATGACTGGGACTTTCACTGAGATATCAAACGAATATGATTTCTTCTTTATAATTCTACATATATTTTAAAGTTTTTGCCTGCTGAAATTTAGGAAATGAAGATGTATTATTGTGTAGTGTTTAGCATCTTTCACTTGATACCTGCTTAGTTTGTGGGATTACTAGCATCTTTGGCTGTTGATTTGTGAACATAAGAGCAGTAATTCAATCTGACTTTGGATGACTGCATTTTTTTTTAAGCTGACATGTGAATAACAAAAATCAATAAATAGAGATTTTTTACCTTAGGAGAGTGGGTTTTTAGAAGCCATTGCTTTAAAGGTCAATTACTACGTTGTCGGTGTTGAAACCTGAATTCAGGAATCCAAGAGCGTCACCTGTTCTGTGTTTGCTACTGTAGAAGGAAGGGTTGTTACTTAAGTCATTTTGAAATTGAATCAGATGTAACAAGAACTGTGCATATCAGCCATGCACTGATAATAACTCACAGCATTTCCTTCTGTTTACCCATAAGGACAAGTAGCTGGTCTCAGTTAAAAGTGCTTCAGAAATATACTCAGTGCATGTGTGTTTCTGTGCATATGGATAAAAACTTGATTGTTTATCTTGTGCCGAAATGAAGGATCAGATTTATCTGCTTTATAAGCTAAAATACAATGGATTTTACTTTTTTTCTTGCATAGAAATGTCTAGATGTGCACAGCAGAATTCTTTTTTTTCTTTAACTGGATGTCAGCTTAGTGGTACTTAGTCTCTTCCATGGGGCAGGCTCTTACTTCATGTGCTTTATTTTCTTTAGTTCTAGTAGCTCAGTGCTGCTGCGGTGGTGTTTTTATTGCTGCCTTAAAATACCCATTAAGACAACAAATAGTTAGAAAATGCAATTGCTGCAGATTCAAAACCTCATTTTAAACACAAAGTCAGTGAAGGAAAATTTGCCTCAGAGAAGGTGTAGGAGAGAGAACTGTAGTATGACACACATTTTCAGCTTCACTATATTGCCAGACTATTCACTTAACCTGTCTAGACCAGAGATGTGTATGTATGAGCGACGTTCTGTTTTCTCTAAGTTGGTGCTCCAGCTCCTGAAACGAGTAAGTTAATTGCAAATGTGTGCTCTGTAATTAGAATGGCATTTAGCCACCATTTAAGTAGTTTAGTTAAGCCTCGTTTAAATTAGTAATTCAATTTTGGGGTAGTGTTAAACTGTAGGCGGTCACAAACTATTCCCTAGGAGGGTTTGAACGTCTTGAGCTGATGTTTGTGGAATAGATGTCTTGCAGAGGTGGGGATGGTGGCACAGCTGAGGTGAAGGCATTTCTCAGCTGCAAGGGCCAGGAGCTCAGTTCACAGAAACCGGTGACTTCCTGTTCACCTTGCCCGAGTGAGTTTCATGGATGTCAGGGATGAGTCAAATTTGTTTCCAGCCCTGGTTTAATGGATGCATACTGATAGCTTTGTAATGTCACCAGGTAGCTCTTTTCTATTCTGCGGGATTTTTTAGTAGGGAAGAATCAAGTCAGTATTTACTTACATAACTTCAGTTTAATGCAGCAGCTCTGTAAAACCAGTTATTGGCTTCATTGTGTGGACATGGCTGTGAAACTCCTGTAAGCCATGTGGCATCCTTACTTTACCTTAAAGATCAGAAAGTAGCCAGTTGGTTCGTAAGCACTTCAGAAGCCAATATGTGTCCACTTTCCTTTTGACAGAGTTTGAGTTAGAGCGATGTAGAACACACGCCTGACTAAACCTTGCTCTGATGTATGTCCTGGACTTCCTTCCCCCAAAAGCCACTTAATCTTCTGCTCTTTGTGCATCGGTGCTATTCCACGCTTCAGATGTGCCTTACAGGAACCTGCTGGTCGCACGGGCTGGCAGGGCTGCTGCTCAGAGTCACTGCCCGGCAGCCCTTCTTAAAGCCACTCATGGGGAGCAGAATACTTCTGTGTCTTATTTTCAAATGGCTCTTTGTGTGGCTGTTTTCACGCCACATTTCTGTCATTTAATGCAGTGATAGTTCAGTGCGCATTTGAAAATAATTTTGGAAGCAGTATTGCTGAGCAATATCACTCTGGGTGTTACATTCAGAAACACTTAAACTAAAATAGAACTGAACTATTTCTTAGTGGCACAGAAGATTTAGAAATTTTTTTGGTCAGCATTGAAAATAACACCTCCAGATACAGCTTTTCTTAATTGCCTTTTTGGGGTTTTTTTGCCTATTACTATTATTACTCTTATTACTTAAAGCTATTAATAGTTGTGTGCTTCTTATTTTTTATTTTTTAGATTGAATACTTAAGGTGTTGACTTAAGACTGGGGGAGGGTTGGTTAAAACATTAGGTAGTTTTATTCCTCCCATTGCCCATTGTAGCTTTAGGGGTATCACTATTAAGATACAGCACATAGTTTTGGTTTGACACTTTTAAAATAGAGCTTTTTAAATGGAAAGATTGCATCATACTTACAAAAGATGTGAGACCAAAAGAAAAGGAAAATTACTTTAGACTGCTCTTTTGTTTGACCATGAAGAAGATCAAAGGATGACAGTGGTCTGTAGAAGTGTGCTCTTAAAGCGGAGAATAGCCCTTATGAGGCTTTTTTCCAGTGCTGTGGGGTAAAGCATGACGGGAGAATGACCAGAGAAATAGAAACACAAATTAGGTTTATGAGGTGTGCTCTTTAACATCATTGGTGAGTGTTGAGCTATGAAATAGTAGTTTATCAAATTCCAGTCAAAGCATTCGTAATATGTGCAGAGATCAGCCTGTCATACGGTGGTGTTATTACAAAGAAACCTTTCAGAAAGGCAGCTAAAGTCCTTGATGACAGAATTTCTGGAGTGACATTTGTCTGAAAAAGCATTGTAGGTCATTGGAGTTGATGCTGAGAAAAATGTAAGATGGCATGAAGGTTGGTACTGCTGCCAGTGGTTGTCACTGAATTATGGGCAGGTAGATTCTTAGAAGAATAATGCATTAAATATTGCCTATTTTTATATCTTGTACATTTAAAACACTATTCATGTAATGATTCATATTGAACTTTAAATAAAATGAAACTTGACCTGGTGAGGTGGTCAGAATTGCCAAGAATACTTAAGTTAACGTTAACATAAAGCTTAAATCAAACCTTTTCCAGTGTTGGCTAGTTGCAGTCTTGTAATTTCATTTATGTGTAATTCTGTCATAGTGTGCAGGGAGTTCTCGTGTGCCCAGCAGTATCCTCTGCTTTTCTTTTTGTTCTTCCATGAGAATCTTACCATGTGATTTTATAGCTTACACTGATACATAACTGGACTGCAGTTGAAAAATCCTGTCTTGACTGCATGTTTTTTCTACACACAGTGTAGAAAAACTTCCAGTGTTCATATAGTGGTGTGATTAGATGAGCTTGCTGATGTAATGGAAAGTTAACATTACAGGAGAGTAATTCTCAGCTGGGTGTGTGAGCTAATCTCACTTGTTCGATGTGCAGTTATCAGAACTGATAGGGCAGCCTGAGCTCACCCCTGGTGGTGCAGTTCCTGGGTGAATCTGTTGGCCAGCTGCTTGAAAGGAGGCAATTCCGCTGCTCTGCCCACCCTAGTGCCTCTTCAGCCCAACAGTGAGTCAGTTCATGGAGCTCAACTCACAGGGTCTGCCTTTTTCTTCTTCCTCAAGATGATTTTTCTTTCTCTTGGTTGAGCTTCCTGAACCTTTCGTACTATGTGGTCACGGAAGTGTTGGTGTGGAAAAAGAAATGCAAGTGGGCTGGAGGCAAGAGACGGAGCTTCAGCCAGCCATTTGGGCAGTAGAGAGATATGTGCAGCCTTGGTTTAGTGTGTGCTTTGGGCTGGTGTAACATGGCACTGCTGCAAAGAGAAGAGAGCTTGCTTTTCTGTTCCCACCCAAACACTGAATCTTAACGTAGGCTGGCAGTTGCTGTGTTTATGTGCCCAAGGCAGCAGAGATACGTGGTAGTTGATCTAGTTGTACAACTTGTTTATTTCCACTCTACCAGTGGTTGAGATAGGGAAGGAGGAAGACTCTATCCTGTTGGAGGAATTAGTGCTAGTGGTTGAGAATGTTGTACTCTCCCCTTGGTGAGAGCTGGTGACTTATCTAAGGATAAACACAAGTGGGTGAAGTTTAATGGCTTTTGTTTCAGCTCCTGTCGTTTACTCCTTGATCACTGAATGGGTGAGGTGAGGTTTTTTATTACCAGCTGTTGAATCATTGCCTATGACGTTTATGGTAATACTATATTAGCATTACGACTTTATTCTAGAGTGATTTGCAAAACTAAGGCCCTCATTAACGATGGCTGCAGAAATCTTCCAGTGCAGAGGGTCTTGTAGTCATGACCAGATCCTAACTGTGATGGTATCTTGAGATACCAGTTTTAGCTGACTTCCTGTTATAAAAGAGAAAGAAAAAATGCAGTTGTGAGGCATTAAAAGCTGTTGCTGGAGAAATGTAATTCTGTGGAAGCTTTCTGACAGCAGAGGCTTTTCTGAATGTGTGATCTTACCAGTATGCACTGTAGTAAAATTCCAGGTGCTGGCTTAAATGTAATTTCATGCTTTCATGTTTGGGACAGTGAAAATTTCCAGAGTAGACTGATGCCAAGAAACCCATCATCTTATTTCTCCCCATCCCTTGCTTCTGGAAGCAAACATGTCCTAATTGTAGTTAGTGGAGGTATATTAACAAACCACGAGATTCAAGATTATCTTCGTTTCTTCCTGGGAGGCTTTGCCAGATGGTGTGAAATCAAGGTCTGAGTAATCCCTTGATGGTGGGTAAAGGGATGCCATCCTGTTGCCTTCTGTGTTCTTTATTTTTGTAGCACTTAGTTGAGGGAGAACTTAGAATAGACTGCAAACTGCTGCAGTATGGTCCTGAAGTTCGCAGTCACTCTTCTACTGTTCAGTTGTGCCAAATATTGACCTTCAGTGCTCTTATTTGCAATTCTGTAGGCATCTGCAAACCAGTAAGTTCTCAGAACTGTGGAAAGAACCTGCAGTTTTTATGTGAGAGACTGAAGCAATGAGGAACAAGACCTTAAAGAGAGTGGGACAAAAACCATAGTATGTGGTTGTTTGATGTGCAGTTGAGGATTGTGAATAAAAGTAATCTCCTTTTCAACCAATTAAAGAAAAAATGTCTGAATGTTACAAGTTCAAAACAATGCTGGAGACAATATGCTTGAAAGGAGGAGAAGGTAGGGATAATGAGCCCCCATCCCATAAAGGTTTGGCAAGGAAAGCTGGGAATTTGAGCAGGAAGTTTTTCCTTACCAGCAGTTTCAGATTTAGCAAGTTAATATTTGAGCTGGGTGGTGGTGTTCCTTTTCATGTCTTTAATAACAGGGACTCTGTAGAAGGTCTTTTGAGGTTTGTTGTGGTCCGAATTCTTGAACAGTTGACATTTTCAGCTGGTGAGTTCAAAATTATATTAATACTCAGTATTTTATGCAGACCAAGTTAAGTTATTTGAATGCCAGTGTGCTAGTAACGAAGGGTCACTGACGTGTTATTTGTCCAAACACATGCAAGAGTTGATGTGGAGAAGACTTTGAAAGTGATTAGGACACAGCTTCTGCAAAGAAGTGTTCAGCGGGTGGCCTCTAACCTGGTGGCTGAATGATTTTCATTTGCCCCTGGCTTTGTGTCTCTGGCTTCTTCCTGGTGATCTGCCTGCAAGGCATCCAATGTCCCCCTGGGTAAACATGACTCTTTTTTGGTATGTTCAGTTCTTTGTCACTGTGGGCATCAGCAGTGATCCTCGGTTTCCTGTTGCTTTGAATTGTGTTTCTGGTTGTGAATCTTGGCCACTGAGTTACTCCAGTGTGGCAGCAAGGTGTGGAAAGGATTTAACTCCCACTCGAAAATTTGGCAGGGCTAATCATGCAGGATAGCTGCTCAGCTGGTGTACATGTTGGACCATGTAATGCGTGCTCTTCACAGCCAGCTTCCTCACTAAAGCCAAAAACAAAAGGACTTGGGAAGTTGAGAAACCGACGGCTTTGGTGCTGTTAATCACTGGGATGGTTTGCAATCCAGCTGTGGCTTCACTCCTTACAGTCTTTAGTTTTGTCATCCAAAGCAGTTTGACTTATGGTGATTTCGTTGCTCTCAGATATGTTGCCTTTCTCTTTGAAAAACATGTGTAGTAAATACCAAGTTAAAAATTAAATCTTTGACATAGAATAAGTGAAATAAAACTTTGGGGTTTCTAAATGCCAAACTGTTCTACAGAGGAATGGTAGTTTTACCAACTCTATATTGTAATAGTCTTAATAATAAACCTGGATGATAAATTTTACTGTAAATATGGACCATTCTTTGTATCAGTTGCCATTGCAACTCACAGGGAAGCAATCTTAACTTTTACTGACTATCTTCCTTACACAGAAATTATAATGTGAGCTGTCTTTCTGTGGTATCTCTCTAGCTTAAAAATAAAGATAATTAAAAACAATGCAGCCAGCCAGCTGTGTTTCATAACATCTAAATTTAACACATGGAGTGGTTTTTAATACTTGACTTGGAATAATTCTGTGGAATAACACCTGGGTCTTTTTTAAAATCATCTTGGTCTCACTAGAATTCTTTATACTTTAAATAGAGAACTCAGTGTGGAAATAGTTAAAAGGTAAAATTCTCTAAGTATTAGTAATGTAGTAATATCCCTAGGGACCTGTCTCAAGGTTTGATGAACCTTGTAGTAGAAGTATTGAAACACAAAAATATTATTTCAGCATATCATGAAAATTACAGTTAAAAAGCCTAAATTCCGTGTTTTTGGATCATTAAAATATGCTCTCATAGGGGGAAAATGGGTACTGTGGAAAAATACCTACCCTGCTTCAAGTGGTAATAAATACTGTAAGTTAACTTTGACTACCACTATGCTTCTTTTCATAAAAAATGTTTTTTAAATGATTTGTGAGTGACAGCTTGCTAATTGAGATAGTCTCAAGATATATTTTGATTTTGTCCAAAGAAATTGTTTGAGACAGAAGAGTTGGTGTTTTCAGAAGTATTTGCGTTTCGCTGTTGTGTAGTGCTAGTTTGCTGCTGCACAAAAGTGCGCTAAACTTTAAAAGACAAGGGGCAGGGACATATGCCTTAAGATTTTAGCTTGAGATGTCTGTCGTGGTGAAACCAGCAGGACTTTCGAAAGCTTCTCTATGGCAGAGGGTAAGGAGTTCAGCATAGATAGTAGCATAGGAAAATATGAATATACAGAAACTGAGATGACTTTCATATTGAAATGATTCGCATGCACCATACAGAAATATGTAGTAAAAGCCCTTCACCCTAGTTACTTCTCAAATGAGAGTTGTCCATGTTAACAGAAGAATCAGGATGAAATACTCTAATTTCTCTCTTTAAGGGGAACATGCTTCATTTAGGCTATGTTGAATGTACTTGAGTATTTTTGCATGAATGATTCACCTCTCATTAGCATTTCTGCACCTACATGTTCAAGAAATTTTACTAGATCTGATAGTAACCCTTTGGGCTAGAACTGTAATAATGCTATTTGTTGTCCTGCCATCCTTACAGCTGTTTGGTGAGAAGGGAGAATGGGGAGCTCACTTCTGTGGGGATTCAAGGCATTGAACGGAAGGAAAGTGCAAAATACACACCTGCAAATGCCTTTTTCAGAGCCACTTGGTTGAAATACTGCCATTTGGATTGCAGTGATCTACTCTTCCTGAGAAATTCAGTTCTGTGCTTGGGCTTATATGAGATGCCTGTGCTGTTGCTGCTGCTTCACCCAGAGATTTGGTGTGGCAGTCAGTTGGTTTGGGTTTGTTTTTGGCTTGTTTTGTTTTTTTTTTTTTCCATTTCGGTTTTGTGATTACCACCTGCTGAATCTTTGAGTCAACTGATCAATCTGTATGCAAATTTTGAAGGAAAATGCGATGTTAAAGTGAACCTGAAGGAACTGAAAAATGCTCAACAGTGACTTAGGTTAAAAGGATACGGCAAAGAAACTAAAAGGTACATTGCAGCATGACATGTTAGTGTGTTTCTTAATACTTACTGTGCTTTGTTGCTTTTTTCCTACTGTGTTTCCAGTGCTAAGTGAGACTCGAAATGGTCTCCATATTAGAGGCACTCACCTACTTAGGGGAGAATTTCCATTTCCTAGAAAATGGCTCTTTTCAAGCCTATAGTTTAATTGATGTCATAGGAGATGAAAATAGTGTGAGATAAAACTGTTTGAAAGATGCCACCATTTTGGTATTGGTTGGTGGCTGGTTTTTTTGGTGGTTTTTTTTTTGTTGTTGGTTTGGTTGGTTTGTTTGTTTTGGTTTATTTTTAATTTTAAAATCTTTTATTTACATGTCTTTTGGGAAATATCTGCAAGCTAAATAGACAAGAGACATGTTAAGTATGAAGTATAATAACAGTTTGTTTTCATTCCTGTTGGAGTTGTTTGTTTGTGTTTAGTGGGGCTTTTTACCTTGGAGGCTTTGTATCCAGGGATCTTCCATCGTTGGGTTTGGGTTTTTGGGGGTTTTTTTAAATAATTTTTTTTCTTTTGCATCTTTTATCTTCAACCCTTGGTTCAGTGTTTGTATTGGAATAAACATTCAAGGATAGCAGAACTGAGGAGGAGGACCAGTGAGGGAGGTTAACAGTGGTGATCGGCGCACCAAGTGATGTGTGGTTGATGCTGCGTGATCTGATGCTGTCCTTGACAGGAGGTTCCCAGCTGCCATTTCATTTCGATCCCTACTTTATAGAGTGGAAGATAATCGGTCACCTCACTGTCAAGTGTGATTTCGAGTTGGTCATTTCAGTTGGATGCGTGTTGCCGTGTGATGGTGGTTTGCATGCTGCTCTCTGCAGGCAGACTGAGGGGTTTTTTAAAGCAAGGATAAAGGGGAAAATGCACAAAACCTCAAGAAGCTTTAAAATTTTATTCTTATACTTTAAAATTTCTCTTAAAATGCAAAGAAAGTTTACTTTATTTTCAAGGAATTAATTGCTTAGCTGATTCTAGTGGAGATTGAGCTATTTCAAAAAAATTGTTAACATGTGTGGCTGGCCTGAATTATTTTGTAGAGCCATCATGGGTAGAACTTTTAATATTGTGTGTTTTAGTTATATAGACTTGCTTTTATAGTTTGACAATCTTCTGCCCTCTTCCCCTTCACTCTCCCCATTAGTGATTATAATTATTTTCGTTTTTCTAAATACTTAACTGGCTTCATTTTCCTGTAGTTGTCTGCTATCTTGCACTTTGGCTGCTTAAAGAAGTGCAGCACTGGCTGTGTTGTCTGTAGTTGCTGTGCACGTTTACTGTACACTGGCTCTGAAGTCTCTCAGATTTCTTTTTACTAGACAACTTTCGGTTTAGTAGTGTGCCTGCTGCATCCTGTTTGTTTTTCTTTGGAGTTTCCTGCTTTCCTCCTGGAGATGCTGCCTGTAGCTCAACAGACCGATTATGCTGTTTGCTCTTTCTGGTCTTTACAGTGCAGAATCCTTCTTGCAGCATCCTTTTGCTCTTAGATATTACACACAGTATTTCAGCACTATTTTTAATAAACCAGATGGTAGTGTCTGGTATGAGAAAAAAGAGAGAAGCCTAAAGCTCATTCTTCACCTATACTCATTCACTGTACCTAGTCAGATTTTGAGGAGCAGTTGAATTAGTGCATTCATTGAATCAGTGCTTGAAATTATTAATTATTGACTTATTCAGCTTGCTACTAGAGACGGAAAGAGATCCTCATTTCTTTATTGTAGTTATGCATCAAAAGGATTTTCTTTTTTTCAATCTTTTATGAAAACATTTTTTATTTTTTCTAATGTAGGCCAAACCCTCAGATCACACTTGGAAATCGAGTTGTTGTCTTGCAAAGAAAGGCTGCAGCTGATGTCTGTTTGAGGGAATAGAAGTGCTCATTTCCTTTCCATCAATGCTAGACTTCTGCCATGCAAATTACAGCAGATGTTACTGACCCAGCAAATATTTTTACTTTGAGTAGTGAAAGGACAAATGTGTTCGTAGATGTTCAGTTTAAGTTTAACTTTGCAAATAGATCTGATGAGTTACCCTTTTATATTGTTATTTCCATACTTTGTTCTTTTGTTGTTTGGGTTTTTTTCTGGGTTTTTTTTGTTGTTTTTTTTTTTATATGGATTGTGTTTATCTTAAAGATTTTTGCAGAGAAAAAAGTCAGAGCTTAGGTATTACATCTTAACAAGTGCTCATGGATTGTAGAGGTGTTATTACACTAAATACTGCTACCTGAAGCCTCTATTTTAAGAATGCAGTAACAAAAACTAAGTTGCAACATGTGCGGTTGCTGTCTGTCTCTGGCATATGGGAGGACAAGATGGGGAGATGTCTTGTTTTCTTTATGTATTGCCTCCATATTGACAAGTGGCAAAAATGCAGAGCTTGATAAACCGTACAAAATTTACAGGGGTTTTGAGGATGTTGGTAAGGCCTTCTTGCAAGTTTTGGAGGCTTCTCTGTATTGATGTGGGGACTTCAAACAGCCAGCAATGTTAGAAAGAAGACAATAAAAAGTTAGCATGTCAGGGATAGTGGAGGAAATAGAAGTAAACAGTGTTTATAGATCATTCTTTCTGCATGAATCTAGAAACTGTCAAACTGGTCATATTCACAGCATGGTGGTAGGACATTGCATAGAAATACTGGGGCTAAAGAGTTTGCAGAAATTTACCTAAGAGTTCTAGAAAGATTATTTAAATTATTGAAATCATTGTTAGAGCAGGTGCAAATTCTTGTGTTTTAGCAGCACTGACGCATTTTCAAAGTAAATTGTGTATAAAGAAAACTTGCCCTATGTCTAGTTACCTTACCAAAATAAATTGACACCACAGCAAATGTAAATTGCAGAAAAGAATACTGTGTTCAGAAGGTGCTTCTGTTTCCAGCTGTGTGAAATGTGTGAAAAATGATCAGCTTCTCTTTTCATTGTTGATGACAACAAACATTGCTATCATATGCCAAATGCAGAGGGTATCTACCCTTTCTAAATATCACTTTGTGTTGTAGTCAGATTTCAACAGTTTTTGGCCTGTCTGTGATACTCCTGGGTACTTTTAAACAGTATTTCCTAGGAGGTGACTAGAGGGAAGAAGAGTATTTCTTTCTCTTAGAATAAGTTTGATTGAGAGGCACTAAAGCCAACTTTGATTGGAAAGGACAGTGACTCCCTGATGTCACACTGCTTTTCTGTTTGGTCTTCTATTTTCTCTCCGGCTGTCTTCATTAATATTTGCTGCTAGTTTGGCTATGTCATAAATCCTCAAAGAGTTTTCATAACATCATACTACAGGCTGTTGGTTGCTACCAGTGCACAGCAGCTGCACTTACCTGTGTTGAGTTTGAGCTGAACTCTCAGGTTGTACCTCATTGAGGTAAAAAATGGCTTTAGCCCACCTTGGACTTCCATCCCTCTTGGTCAGAGGGATAAGGTATGCTCCTCTGCCAGGCACTGAACCTTAGGCCGGAGACTGTCATCTTTTGGCCCAGATGGTAATACCTGAAGAGTGACTTTAAATTTATCATTCCTGGACACAGTCATCCCAGGATAAAGGAGAAATATAAATTACAGCATCTGGGCAATAACAAAGATGACAGACGTATTAAAAAAAAAAAGATTTTTTTTTAAAATCAGTATTCTCCCTTAAAACTACTTGGGAAGCCACTGATGCCTTGTTTCTCTTTTCTCTCATTTGCATAGTTAGAGCAGTTTGCTGCTGGCTATTAATTCATTGATTCAGATGATGGATCCAAAAACACCAGCTCTGCAGCTGGTTTATGTGGGCTGTGACATTTTGCTTGAGGGAAACTTATATTAAAGCAACATTGAGTACACAGAGTGGATGCATTGAAAGTCATCTAAGGCCAAATTCATAATTGTATGGCTTGCCTTCATTTGTGCTAAGTTAGATTGGAGATGGCTGACAACTACAAGAACATGAAAATATTAGAAGTCTTGATACATGAAATGATAGCTGGAATGCAGCATGGATGAATGTAAAGTGATACACGGGGACTGCTGTGCTGTATGCTCAGTGACAAGCTGTGAACATTTTTTAAAGCTCAGGAGTGAGGTCTCGTGTACAGTTCATAGTGTCATCAGCTCAGTATTTGGAAAGAGTCGAATAAATTACATGTTGGGAATCGGTAAGAAAGGATCAGAGAGTAAGAGATAGCACATGATCCAACATTGGATCTGTGTTTTGCCTCTTGGACACTGTGTGTAGCTCTTGCCCTGGCCTCTTAAGAAGAGTACAGAGCTAGAGTAGAGTTATGTAAGAGCAGCAGGAACAATCAGAGACATGAAATGGCTCCTTTTGAATGCAGTATGTTAGATGATTAGGGCTGTTTTCCAACAAAGATACTGCTGTGCAGCTGTTAAGCTAACAGGAGGTAATTTTGAAATTATAGAAGTCCTCCTTTTAACAATGTACAGATGGAGTCCTTGCTACAGGGACTTTTGTGTATGATGTTTTTTTGATGGTAAGAAGAATGTGCATGGAAGAGAAATTGGTTAAATGCTATTTAAGTGAAGAAGTAACCCCATCCTAAATGCTTGTGAGGTGGATCTTTGGTGACTGTGGAGGTGTTTAGAGAATCACTGCTCTGTTTATTCTGCTGTATGTGCTTCCTTAGATGTGTGTTTCTGTCTACTGTTGAAGGCAGGGACTTTGGTGGGACCCACGTGGCTGTTCTTGCTGGATGATAGGTTTTGGAATAGTACTGCTTTTGTCCAGGGAACGAGGCCCTTCTGTGTGCTTGGTGAACTAGTGCTTGATGATGTTACCTTGTTCCACAGGTGAGAGTAGTGATGTGCAACATGATACCTGATAGTAACGTAGTACATAAGATGGTTGATATTAAAATCTAAGAGTACTGGGACTGCTGTGGGTTCTGCAGTATTAGTTGTATTCCGGCCTGTACAGCTTGCTCCAGTTCTGCTGCATATGCATCTGTCTTCCTTCCAGAGCGTCTTGTGCCACCTTTCTGCAGGCACAGAGAAGGACTGGCATTGGTCAGCAGTGCTTTGCTTTTTTGTCCTCTCAGGAGAGTACAGCAGCAGCGTACCCAATGTGCTGCGCTGTTATGGCTCTGGATGCTGACAGAACATGAAGGGAGCTGTAAAAACAGAAGGCTTATATTGCATTAGGTAGAAAAGCGGAAGGGGACTTCAGTACCGCTTTGAACTGCAGTCTCTATCACAGTGTAAATTTTCTAGAAATGGATTCAGACACTGGGACTGTGGGATTGAATAAAATATTAGATGTTAAGATGCAGAAGCATCTCAACTGCTGGCCTAGAATTTGCTATTAATATTTTTTTTTTACTTTTTTTTTGGTATCAATGTCTTGAAATACTCAAGCATGGGAAGATGTTTAGTGACAAACAGAAACTTAAAGGATCTTTGTGATACAGCTTTGTAGTTAATTGGTGATACAGCTTCAGTTTTAATTGGTATTGTAAGTGGTGTGTGTTGGAGAACTGTTGTAGACCTCTTGTCGTGCACAGAGTTAGATGTTGTTGAACAGACACTTAACTTGTGCTCCCTACTTTGTTCTTTATTTTCTGGCTGTTGAACCATGACAGTTGTGCCCAAGGTTGCAGCAGTGCTCTGATGCTCAGTGTTGCAAATGAGGTGAATCTACACTGTTCACTGAATGTATAAAATGACTTAGAAATACAGAATCCTGGGAGACATTTGCTGTGATGATGGCTTTGATCTTTGTAAATTTTCCACGCTAAAATAAAGATCCTATGCAGTAGTGTGGTGAAATGAGATTGCATATCCTAGTGAACAGCTCAGAAGAAGAAACACCCTTGAACCCATTACAGGTTCAGGTAGCATACAGCTAGCAAAAAGCATGCTGAATTACTGGAGTAAAAAGAGCTTTTGTATAACTACCTGTATTGATCATTAAATGGCTGGAGTTCATGTAGTATATTACCATGAAATTAGGTTGTCTTATGTATAATCCAAACTAAATTAAGGTTACTAACAAAGTAAGTTAAGGAGGCCTGTGAGAAAGCTGAAGAGGGAATTTTAACAAGGGCATGAAGTGAGAGGACAAGAGAGAATGGCCTTAAACTGACAGAAGATAGGTTCAGATTAACTATGAGGAAGAAATTCTTTATTTTGAGGGTGGTGGGGCACTGGAACGGGTTGTCCAGAGAAGTTGTGGATGCCCCATCCCTAGAAGCATTCAAGGTCATGTTGGCTGGGGCTTCGAGCAGACTGATCTAATGGAAGGTGTCCATGCTCAGGACAGGGGTTTTAGGAGCAGATGTTCCTCAAGATCCCTTCCAAATCAAACCATTCCGTGATTCTGCTTAAAATGCCCTATACTAAGCATACTAGATGGAAAATATGGTGGGTTACTTTGATCAAATGTAAGTAACTTTTTCTTTTTTTTTCTTTCTCACACTGCCCCTGTTTCTCTCTCTGGATTGCGGCTGCACCTGTATGGACTCGTTGCTGCAATGGTTTAAATTCATCATTTTACTGGACTACTTCTGGATGTATTCTATTGATATCTTCAATCCTGAAAATGATGGAACTGTGTTGTTTACAAAGTAGCTGTAAGTATTACTTTGATGCAGATGTTTTACAGCTAATGTGGGAATAGAGGCACCATTAGGTTTTTAGTAGATGAACTAAAATTGAGCTTAGGTAGCAGCTGGTTGAAAATCAGGAGGGGATAAAAGTTAAGGGGAAGGTATTGTAAGTATTAGAAACATGAGATCTCATTTGGCACCATGTTCAAGACAGTGGAAGTCAATTCTTTTACAAAAAAAGTACTAAGTTCTTTTAAAAGCTGTTGCAGGAATTAAACTCAATTTCTAATTTGTTTTGGTCTCTTTAGAAGTAGCAAGTTATGAGAAAAGGCAACCATTTAAAAACCAGTATGTTGAAATCTTCAGTTTTAATTGGTATACCAGAAATCTGAATCTGGCATCCAGCTGCAGTTTTTTAAAAGGCTCTTTCCTATTGTTGACAAGTGCTCACATTAAACACAGCATTAATGGCCAGTGTAACATTTCATACATCTTCATCTTTCTGGTTACTACAACTTATATTTCATTATCTGAAATTGTGGGTGTAATTAATGTAGACCTGCTTAATAGAGTAAACAACCCCAAAATTGCCATCTATTTTTTTTTAGCATTTCATACTCAGTGATCTGAAAGTTATTAGGGGTAGAACTATCCTAAGTGTGGAGATCTTTATGAAAGGAAAGGGAAGAGAAATAACTTTAGTTCAAAACAAGAATTATATGGAAACCCATTCTTTTAAGCAAAAGAATAAGCTAATGAGGGGGTGAGCTGTTTCTGGTAAACATGACACACATTAAAAGGTATGTAGATACTGAAAAATGCAGGTGGTTGACAAGTAGAACTATTAGGAGTGTCTGAGTGTGATTAGATATTTCATATCTGGTAGGATGAATAGCAGTTCCACATCCTTAATGGTTATTAAGGACCTGCACTGTTAAGGAGCTCTTTCATATCTTAAAAAGCACTGACCTGCACGTCATGCAATATCTCTGAAGCATTGGCTCCTGCTCAGGGTTTTAGATTGTGATAAATTTCATTCCTTACATGTAGTAATAGATTGGAAAATTAGAACAAATATTTGGATTTTGAATTCCTGGGTGATTTTTAAAATATTTTAAAATCTTTCAGATGAGATTATAGCTGAACCAAAGGCTATATTGAAACAAAAAGCTTCTTTAAAAAAGTTCCTTGACACCATGCAAAGATTCCTACATTTAGAGAAGTAATAACATTTGTTGCATTGTGTGTGTTTAAACATGAACCTCTGACTTGGTCTTTGCAATGGTGTAGCTTTGTTTGAGATTAGTAGTTTATTTGCCAAAGGGAGAAATCAGTTGTGTGACTTAAAGCAGAGTCCATTTATTGACTAGTGCTGTTGGACTGCCAAGAGGTTAGTTCTTCTTGCATTCAATACTTTAAAGGTGATAGTGGTTTTATATCCTTACTTTAATGAAAAAAATACTTTTAATTTAAAAATTCTGTGAGTTATTACTGCATTCAATTTATTCTGTCAGTTTTAGAAAGAAAAAATTTAAAAGTAAATGAGTCAACCACCTACCAAACTTAAATTAACCGTGCTGTATCCCATTCAGAGAAGTTCTGAGGCAATAGTGCCTGTAGTAGAAAATTTTTTTACAAATTATTTTTTATAATTTCTCTGTGCTCATGAAGATAATTTTAGGGAGTGGAATTTAAACTTGTAGACAGCACTTCAGCTGTGTGGATATGTACAGCTCTCTTAAACTCTGAAGCTGAGGCAGTACCACCATCACATGACATCCTCTCAACTTTGCATAGACATAAAGCCCAAAGACTGAAATCGCTCCGTGACAAGCAGTGCCTTGTGTTGCTTTAAGTAGACAGTTGTCTCACGAAAGTGTTTTCAGTTTTTCAGGTACATTTGTAAAATAACTAAACTGTCCAGTCTCATAAGAAAATCTCAGAGCTGCTACATTAATAAACAAACAGTTGTAGGATTGTGCTGGAAGAGTGGTGTAAGGGTAGCACAGTTGAGCTTTGAATAATTGCTGGTTCTAGTACGGTGAGGAGGAGGCATTTTAAGCACCTCCAGCATTTTCATTAATGTGGTGAGAAGAAGTAATGGCTAACTTCCAGAATTCTTCTCTTGTTTCACAGTAGGCACTATTTTGGGTAAGTTTGCTGAGTAGAAGGCAACTGAAGTTTTGCCTTTATGGAGCGCTTGTTGCAAGGCGTGCTGCATTAGTGTAGGTCTGGGTTTAATGTGAAGGCCTGCAGCTGCGTGACTCAGAAGCAGAGGTGTCAGGTTGGTTCCCATCATGTTAGGGCAGTACCACATGACTTGGAAGTATAGGAAAGGTGCATTCAGTACTGCGGGCCTGTGTTTCAAATGGGCATTGGTACCAAGTTGATTGTGTTTTAATTTGTTTGCACATGCACACTCTTGTGCTTGTAGTCATAATATGGCAATTGCATTTGCTCAAAATACTCTTAGTATAGCTTAGTTTCTGTGCCAGTTTTTTGGCTATCCAATAAAATAAATTCTTTCTTATTTTTTGCTGCAGTTCATTGCACTGTCTTGAGTGTAGGCATCTTGGGTTGTTGAGAGGTTGGGTAAATAGCACTTTTCTACAAATGTGAAAATGAAGCAAACATTTCAGTAACTAAGAATACAAGCCAACTAAGAAATTACATGCTTTCCTTTTAACTTTTTTTCCCTAAATATCTCTTGCTTTAGCAACAGAAGAACCTTGAAGGATATGTGGGGTTTGCAAATCTTCCAAATCAAGTTTACCGAAAGTCTGTGAAGAGAGGATTTGAATTCACTCTCATGGTAGTAGGTAAGTTTCTTTCTTTGTATTGAGTGTTGATCACTAGAACTGTTTTGACGTAGTTCTTAAAATCTGTGGTGATGATGTGAGTATGTTTTGCATGATCTCATGACAAAACATCGATCTTCCCCTGCTAGACTGATAAATCTAGGTTGGTTAAAAAGAACGTCTGGTCTGGAAGTTGATGAGGAGATGAAAAAACGATGAGAACTGTATAGTTCATACAGTCTTAAGGAGACAGTTTGGTGTGGATCTGGTCTAAAATGCTACTTGCAAGTATGACTGAAGTAATTTGAACTTGATTTTCATTTTTATAAAAAAAAGAACTGTTTTTATGGTTGAGTGCAATGCGGCAAACCTTGTACATAACCAGGCAGTAGGGTCCTGTATATCCTGCGCTTCTGTGGCCACAAAAGAATGCTACAAAATCAAAGCTTTCATTTAAACAAACATTTCTAGTTTGTATGGTTGCAAAGGAAACCGAATGTAAGCAGTTTGTTCCCTATGGACTACAGAAAATGGGAAATTATAATTAGTTTGAATGAATAATACCATTCAGAACAGTTCCGTTTAGGCTTCAGTGATGACCCAGATTTGTCATCTTTCCTGCTAGGCAATCCCATTTCTTTCTTTTTTCTTGCTCTTTTGAGTACTTTTATGATAATAGACTGTTAAAAAAGTTGGGTACATTTGTGTGTAACTGAGGCCACTGGATATGTGACCCTGTTTTGGCATGCTAATCAGCAAAATAATAATAGTTTAGAAAGTGTTTTATAATAACCATCTGTCACTTTGTTTTCTAGTTTTACCTTTTGTAATTTGGCTGGCTTGATAGTGCTTTGTTCTGTCATCGGCACAATGGATATCTTGTGCAGACTTTATGTACATGTAGGATGTAACATAATAGTACTGTTTGCAGAGTTAGAAATCAAGGGCAAATTGGTGCAAACCTATTGTATAGATCATTTATATTTTTCTTCTGATTACAAAAGTGAGCTAGAATTTTAAAATTTGAGGGTTGCTTTTTCTTTTGGAACTTGATGACAGGTTCCTTTATAGTCTACCATGCAAATACATAATTCATGATTTGGTACAAAACTTTTAAGTCTAAAGTAAAATTTGGTTTTCTGCTATCTACAGATAATAAGGAGGAAGGGATGAAACTGTCTTCATAAGTGGTAGATGTAGGGATATGTTAGAGCTGGAGAAAGTCCATAAAATTGCCTTGATGTTCTCTTGTTTTTCTGTAGTATAGTTTAAAACAATTACATTTAGGAAAGCTGTAGGAGATTGTGACCCTCAAGAAAAAAAACTGGTCCAAAATCAGATTGAAAATGAGATGTTGAGTAGTTTTACTATTTTTGTGCTTACTACTAAGACTTCATTTCTTCGCATGGAAATTTGTGCCATTGTCTGGAAGCTTACTAGGAGAGGAGGCAGTATTTTCCTGAATTAAAATGCTGCTAATTCACCCCCAAGTATAGAATCAGATACTTGAAAGTGAGTGTTTAAACAAAATGGTGGCTGATCTTTTAGTACTCTGGGGGTGTTTGGGGAGGGACGGGGTAGAGAAATTATTTTGTTTCAAAGTCAAGCGCCTGGTAATAGTATGCCCTGAAAAAATGTGTTTGTTTTTAAATATGAAGATGAAATAGTTCGTGTATTACTGATCACTTGTGTTGGTAAACACTGTAATGTAATCTGCAAGTAGATTGTAATTATTTATTGCTGTATTCATCCTGTGAGGTAGTGTAGTCTGACTTGGTTTGAGGTCTTTAGCTGACATAGTGATACAAATCTGTAGTAGTAAATGGAATTATCTATAATCTACTTGGTAAAGTTTAAAAGTTAGAATGTAGTGTTTATCTGTGTATGGTCAGTGCTGGAAAAATAAGAGTACTGGATGTATTATCTCTTGGAGATGACCTAAAATATTCTGTTACTCTTTCTACTACTAAAAGGGTGCATGGCTACCTTTTACTGCAGATTGCACAACTACTGATGTGCTGGCTCTGCTTTATTTGGAGGTTCTTGGTGTCAGTGTGTTACCCATTTATTCTGAAAGGAAAAAAAAGAGAAAAAACAGTGCTTGTGGTTGCTAAACAGGTACAATGAAGAAAACTAATCATGTTTGGGATCTATGATCTCTGTGTCCAGCTCTCTTCAGGTGTCCATGAGGCTTGATATTGCAGCTAATGCATTTGTATAGAAACTGTTTTCCTGTTGTATTTAGTCTGGAATTATCAGTTAATCTTAATAGATGTGCATAGTGTTATAGCTGGCTTTTTTGTCTTTGGAATGTGTAGTATGAAAATTCACCAGAGTGGTGTTTAGGGAGGATTTGCCAGTAAGGTTGTACTAACATGTGTGTTTCTACTGCTGTAGAAATAATTCTGGTTTTAGTTTAACAGAGTAAGATTTTTGTGACTGAGCAATTAGTAAGTACAGCATCAGACAGATGTGATGTTCCCAGTAAGAATTCTTGCAGGGAAGTAGATGAGTTTTGCAGAACATTTCCTATGCCTACAGTGTGAATATACTCCATAAAATGCATATTTCCCAAGTTACTTTCATTGCCTTGGAGTTGACAGAGCTGCCCATAGCAGTGTGTGGTGGCTTCCTGCTCTTCTTTGCACCAGTAAAGTTGGAGAGTGGGCTTTTAAATGTGGGCATGCGTAAGGCCGAGTAGTCGTTGAATAGCCTAGAGAGTGGTTTCTGGAGCAGGTTTTCTCTTCCGTATTGGAGCTGAGCTGAGTTGGTTGGTGGCATTGCTTTGGAGCCATGTGGACAGTGTTCTGCCCCGTAACTTGCTCTTGAGTCAGGACTTGGTAGGATTAATGTATTTGAGGCTTGTAATGTTAGTGAGCTCTTTTCTGCAAGTATAGTTGCTGATTTCCAGGTGTTATGATGTTTGCATTAAATATAAGTAAGGGGTGAAGTGATTATGAACTACACACAAGTATAAAAAGTGGATGTCAAAATACCTTTTTTATATTAAATGCTTTAAGAATCATTGAAAAGTAAACCTGAATAGAAACTGGTGTTACTCTATAATATTTAGCCATAATAAACATTTCAACATTTCTATTTCAAACTGTTTGTTTTCTCTAAATTGTATTGATTCTTTTGTTAATATTTCTGAACTTTTCTTGAGAAACTGAAGACTGAGATAGCTCTTTGTTTTCCTTATTAATCAGTTTTCATTGATTTGTCTTTAGGCTTCATGAGACGATTTCATATTAGTTATACTCCCAAAGGCTAAGCAGTAGTTTTCATCATGCTGCTTTTGCAACAAGCTGGTTTTGTAGAATAAAAACTCACAAGCACCTCCTCTGAGGATACGGCACAAAGTGGCAAGAAGTATGCATTTAATTGAGCTGTGTTCTTGATGCTTTCAAAGAAAGACATTTAAGTAGTGGTTTAAAGCAACTAATTCTACATCTGAAGCATTAAAGCTCAGCAGTGGAAGGAATGTCAGGTTTGCCTTGGTAGCCTGTTTCCTTCATAATCTTGTAATCTCTTCAAGTATAAGATAGTTGTTGAAACACTTGAGAACCCGACATAAATATTTAGTCTGTGTGAAATCCAAAGAGTATTCTCTGTGTTTCTCTGCTGTATGGGTTTTTTGGAGGAAATTACATGTTTAAGTCAGACGCTTAGGAAAAGAAAACTTCCAGAAGTAATACCTCTGTGGTTAGCAACTCACAATTGAAGAAAGTCTTAATTGTGGAATTGTACTTCTGTCTGTTTATTAATATAATTACACTTGCTTAAGTAGTGGGTGTGTGTTTTTGTTTTAGTGTAAATGGGGCGTGGAACAATTAGTTATTTTTCAGTGTGTCTTCCTTCTAAACACTGAGTCAGGAAATCCCTCTTTTGTTGTTCTTGTATTGAAACAACGCTGGTAACAGGATTTGAACCAACACCCAAGTAGATGCAAAGTCATAATTTTTAAAAATTCCTTTCTCCTATAGACTTTATGTACTTAAGAATATATATTTGTGGTGACTTTTCCTAGAGCTATGTATTTCAAAGTGTTCAGGCTTCATGAGTTGCATCAGAAGTTGGACTTTAAAGTTTTCTTTTTAAAGTCGTCTGATTTCCAAAGTACAGAACACTTAGAGTTGAGTGGCTTTCCAGAGAACCTTTCTATGCAGTTTCTAGTTCTTGAGCAACTGTTCGGTGGCTTTGACTTTGAAAGCTGTTTGGAAACCTCTCCTATAGTAAATTGTTTGTTTTGTTTCCAAATTGTTGCTTTAGCCTTGTAGATCACCTGTAGATTACAACTTAAAGGAAAATGCCATGCAATATTGTTGGAGTGCTTCATTTGTAATTATATGCACACTCAAGTGTTTTAGTTTAAACATGGTTTTTTGGCGTGGATGCAAAGAAAAGTACTGTATTTTGCAAGACTTGAAGTTACATTGAAGAAGCAGCACACCCTGATTTTATTGTTCACGGCTTTTATTGTTCAATGCTTTTATTGTTCACTGAAGAAAGTTTGGACTGGTTTAATACTGGTATCTTCTGGTGATGGATCGTGTTCTGATTAGAATTACCCCCTTCCCTTGTTTTCTTTCTGGAGCAATTTACTTATCAAGCCAACCAGTGGTACCAAGAGACTCAGCTACTCACAGGTACTTACTCTTTGCTCACTGTCACTTTTAATGCCGGGAGCAAAATCATTTTATTGCAGGATAGGAGGAATAATTAAATGAAAAGTAACCTGTAGGTGGGCAGTACAACTAAGTAGGAACGGTTTTAGGATGTTGCCAGTTCTTGTTGATCTGCTGTGATTTGCAGTGCTCCTAGTTAAGGTTTCAGTTGTGTCTGTACCACCAGAGTATCTGAGTAGGTGTTCAGCCTTTGGTGTGACCTTGATTATCCGGCTGCTTAGGATCCATGAGCTGCCACTGCCGAGTGTGCAGTGCCTTGTGCATACAGTCAGGGGAGTGCAGTCTCCTGTACAGGACTGGAGCAGAGTCCTCTGGTTTTTACAAAGAAAAAGCGTACTATGGAAAAGAGCTAGCAAGATTTCTTGCATGTGTCTTGCCTCCATTCCCCCTGTAAGTTCACTTCTTCAGAACACCTGAATTCCTCTAGTTCTCTCATCCTCTGAAAACTGTCCTGTGTGCCTCTGCACATCTTTGGCTGCAGCCTGTTTTGGGCTACTTGCATGGCGACTGTCTGTCTGTTACTGCTGTGCCAGTGGGCTGGAGCTGGGTTAGCACTCTTCTGGTTCTCAGGGTACTTTTTCTATAAAGAAGTGCTGATGTCTGGCTTCAACTGTTGTCGTATAGTGGATATAGCTCCTTTAGAAAACTAGATGAAAAAAAAATTAGGTTGCAGGTATTCTGTTGACAGGATTATGAGGTTTCCATGGAGTATAGATATAGGAAAGACTGTTTTTAAGGTTACAGAATTTTTTAAAGAGGTAATTCATTGTATTCCACTGATGATGCCTACAGAGTATAAAAATTGATGGCTGAATACTTTAACATGTACCTGATGGGGATGCCAAACCAAAATAGGTTGAATGTACAAGAATGGGCAGAGGTAAAACCCAAGGAAATTGAAAACTGGTGGAACTCAGAATGCAGCCAGTGTATGCCTAGAAATGACATGCTCTTCTGGAGTAATCTCTGTTTTGGAGTAATGCCTCATCAATAGCCTGTCACTCCTTTTTGTGGAAAGAGGTTGATAAAATATTTTTGAGAGGGCAGAACAGATGAACTCTGAAAATCTTTCATGGAGGAATAAGTGTCTTTTCAAGATGTGAAAGCCGTGCCCCACCGAAGAGTATAGAATCCAGTGGATTAACATACGCTTTGTGCAGGTGGGAACTCCCTCCCTTGCCGGGGGCCAGCTTGACACTGTCCCTCACAGCACTATGGATGTGTTGCATCATGCTGCAGTGCTCTGGTGCAGGGTCTGGGGACCCTTTGCGGGGGCCTTTGATGGGCCATGTCACCCCCTCTGCTGCAGATGAGCTTTTTTTCCCCGGGGTGAAGGGGCCCCTCAGCTGGGCTGGTCTGCTCAGCAGTCACTTCTGCACAGGATGGGCGGTCACTTTGCCTCTGACCAGAGGTTTTTACACCCAAAGCCTCTCTCCCACCCTTTGGCGCGAGGGCTTGTTTGAAGCCTGGCAGGTGGGGCTTCGGTCTCCACTCCGAAGGTGTTAAGCTTGATCCTTGTGTGAATGTATTCTTTTCTCCCCAGACCTGAGTTTTTCTTACCTTCATCAGCAAGCCCTGCAGGGCCTCAGTTAGAAACCCTATTCAGAGTGTGGTGGTCTTCTCTGCAGCTTTTGTAGTACAGTTTTTGCTTGGCAAAAGTCCTTCATGAAAATGTTTAAGTCATAAACCATAATATTTCAGTCTCTGACAGTAACCTAACAGTGAGTTTACTGGCCTGCATGATTTTCCAGTGAGTTACTTTCAGATGGGAGCTTGAAGTACATATTCATGTGAGTGCTTGGCTTCGGTTAGAAAATCTTCTCTCATACTTTTTTGTTGGTTTACCGATGGTTTTTTTCTTATTTTTTCCCCCTCCTCTTTCTTTTCTAATGCAGTGAACTACAGTTGGCAACATATTTGCTGCTCTTGCCTCTTTTGTAGTATTTTGCTGTTCCTTTTTTCTATTGCTGAGGAAAGAAACATGCACAAAGTCTAAAACCTCGTGGAAAAGGGACACTTTTTACAGTGGGTTATTGTTGAAACTTACTGTCAGGGAAAAACAGTTAATCTACCTATTTGAGCTTATCTAGAAACCATAGCTTTTCAAATACTTTCACAAGTTGCTTATAGCATAGTGGGTTTTAATCACTCAATAGGAAAAGAAAATTAATCTTAATTTTTGTTAAGCTCATTTTAAACATTTTCCTCTCTGTGCAGTAGCTTAAAGGTTCTAATGAACAGAGCTAGAGTTGGCATTTAATAGGATTGATCTTCAATTCTCATTTTTTAATTGTTTGCAATTACAAAATTAATTGGAATTATAGTGCTTACTGGATAACTTCTAAAGAGCCTTTAGATTTTTATTTTCTTATTGAGTGTTTGGATGCAAAGCTTCTTGAGTAGATTATATGAAAGCCAGCTACCGTAAGGTACTTCTTATTGGATGTTTGCTGTTACATGACTCAAGTTCTGACAACTAACCTTAAGTACCGAGTATTAGTATAAAATATTGCTTGGAAAAATAATGGAAATATTTTTGTAAAGCTTTGGTGATTGTCTGTAAATGTAACCGGTCTGTTCTCGTGTGGCAGTATTTTGGTCAGATCCTGATTTCTCTATTAAAATTCTTTGTTTACTGGCGAAAGTTCTTGTGGGAAGAGACTTGTACTTCCAAGTCTGTGGATGTAAACCTAAAATTTGGCAAAAATCTGCTTGTAATCCAAATGGCTTTTGCTTTTTTTTTAAAAAGTGATGATTCTGTTGCAAACATTTTCTTTTTTCTGTTCCGTATATTGTTTTCTTGTCAGTCTCATAACAAATACTATGGATTATTTTACTGGATCTCTAATAGATGAATTCAGGAAATTTCATAAAAACCATCTAATGGAAGACTGTGCTCTGCATTGTGTAGGTGTCATCTTCACTTTTGAAGCTTTGTGGATTTTTTCAGTGCTTCCCTATATAATTAATCTTGTCACAGTGTTAGTTGTCTTCAGGCCATGTTTGCTGTGTTCCTAATTACGTAAATATTTTTGTTCCAGATGATTTTTTATTCTCCTGCCTTACCATTTTTTTGTTTTATTTCAAAATAAAAATGTGCTTGCTGATTTTACGCATCCAAATATATGCGCGCATGTACACAAACATGCAGTTACTCTGGTGATATTTAATTTTTTGTGTTAAGCTTGTTCATTTGGTGAGATCAGCATTTGAATCTGGTTCTTGTTCCCATTGATGACAGGTTTGTAGGTCACAATTTAGCTGAAATGAATGGATTTGGCATTTTGATATTAGAACAGGGATGATTAGTGATGTGTGAACTTGAACACATCTTAGAGAAGGTACCAAACTAATGGACGTTTTATTTCTTAAATTGATTATCAGGTGGCCAGCACTTGTTTTAATGTTGCTCAACAGATTGTCCTGAGCTGTCATGTGCATGAGTAGGGTGTGAACTAAATGTTGCATGTCTTGTAAGCAGTGACCTGTTAGAAGTCACATTAATACTGTTTCCAGTTCCTTAGCCCTGGATAATCAGGTGCCAGGATACTGCAGCACTGGGTTTTGAAGCCATCATTGCTACAAGCCTAGAGCGAGATTCGAAGTAGGAGCCAGTTTTTTGTATAGATAGATGTGCTGTATGAGTTTAAAACTGCTTCTCTTTTCTTCTTGGCTGAAAATGTTAGTCTTGCCTGCTGTATCAAGAAATGCTGACAATTTTATTAAGGAATAGGTTTATATTGCAACCAAAGTGATGTTCTTGGATGGAGTATTTGTGGTCTAAATATCCAGTTGTAGTAAAGCCCATGTGACCCATTAAATGTGATTCAATATGATTGTTTTCCCTCTGGCTGATTTTGCAAAAGTCAGTTTAGATCTTACTTGTCAATCCATTTGAAACAGTTAGTTTTTCTTCCTTTTCCAGTATTTTTCTATATGTAATATGGCTGTCACGTGCAACTGTTTCATTTTGGGTTTTGGATATTTTTCTCCTGAGGTTCTGAGCACATTTACGGATAAATTAGAGTTTATACCATACTCTTGTCTTGAATTTCTCTTATTAAAGAGAATTAACATCATCTTAAAATATTTTTTCTCACTTCTTATGGTGTATCTGATGGTATTTTCCAGTAATTTTTACCATAATACAGTACTTAAGGCAGACTATTTAGATTTATCAGTGGTTGGAGGGGAGAAAGGCTTCTGAAACTGACCATTTCATCAAATTATTTTTTTCTGTTCGAGTTCTTGTCATCCTTTACTTTCATCCTGATTTTAATCTGTAGGTAGTTTACCAAGAGCACAAATTTGAGAACTCTTGCATTCTATCTTGGAATAGTGCTAAATTCCTGTCAGTGTTGATTTAAGCTGTGTTAAGTGTGTAATGATGCCATTCAGTGTAGTTCCTTCCCTCTGTTAAACTTCAAGTGAAAGATTTTTTTGGAGGGTCCTGCTTTCCTAATATCACAATCACTTTGGCTTTTTATCAGTGAAACTTTAGTTTTGGTCATAGATGGTACCTTAAGCCAGAATTACGCTGATATCTTATAACTGGAACCACATGTCTGTCAAAATTAATGCCAAGTGCATCATTCTGGTCCTGCTCATGAAACCTCTCCTGTGAAGGCTAAACAAATGTGTTCCATGGGGCAGAGGATTCCTCAAAAGGGCAAAAATGGTCTGTGGTTCGAGGGAATTAAACTCGACCTTCTGCAGAGTGAGGAGCAATGCAGTGGAAGGACATGGATAAATGTGGGCTGGATAAAAACATCAAGTGTCAGTTCTAACAGCATCTGGCTATGCTGTTTTGCTGCTCGGGATATGTGAAGTGGTGTTGCTTTGTGTGTAAGGTGGCAGCTTGCTTTTTTGAAAAGAATCTGGAGCATTCCCAGGTGACATCTCAAACTGCAAACAGCAGTGCCTTTTAAAATAGCAATTTTGCAGTCTGAGGTCACTGTATGTTGAATTTATAGGCTAATCCAGAATTGTGGGTCCATTTTCTATTGCTAAGATAGTGAAAAAATAGTGATTCAGCGGTCTGAAGTGGAAAGAAGTTGTTGGATGTCTGCAGAACACTTTTCAGTACAGGATCACGAGCATTGTGTTAAACTGAACAACTGTGAAACAAACCACTGCTGAAATACATAATTACCAGATAAGCAGTTGTTGATGCTTGATAAGATTGAATGTCATGGAGTAACAAAGGACGTTCACTGTACACATCCATCAGTTGTTCTTGCCTTCATGCACATTGCCTATGTCTTCTGTCTTTCAAGACAGAAATATTATGTGTTGTATTCACAAGCATGGTAGGGAGGAATCTCAGGAATATTCCAAGTTTGGCTCATGAAAGATATGAGTGGTTCACCTGTGATATAATAATCTGGTAAAGAGCTGGTTGATATTTCATCTATAACTGTCTCCTTAAACCCTATGATCCAAATCTGTCAAACATTTACTTTGTCTGTGTTAAACTGTGATCCATTAATTTGCCTTCACATCTACATGATTTTTCTGATGACAAGATATTGTTAAAGTTTGTGTCCCACGCTGCAGAGTTTAAAGGGAGCTATAGGTTTTCTGAGAGTAAACTTCTTTGTCTTGAAAGTCAGCAGTTCTCTTTTACCATCTGTTCTTCCTTGGTTTGATGTATGAGACAGTTTATTGTCAGTTTCCGGTTTTTTGCTCCACTGTTTTCCTTATTAGCTATTTTCATCTGCCATTAATGAAGTTTGTTTGAAGTTTTGATGATTTGGTTTGTTTTCTTTTTGTCTTCCCAGAAAATGCTTTACATAATATTGGCACAGTCTGTCAAAGAGGCCTTTGAGCAATTCATGTAATACCCTGTAGTAAAAATACCCTCTCTTCATGTAGGACTATATAACAAAAATAACAGAAGGGCCTTTTTAAGGACCTGAAGACGAGTTTTCTTGGGTCTTGGATGAAGTGTGATGGTTTGACAGGTTAGCAACATAAAGTAATGTTCAAGTTTAATTGTAATTATTTTTAGGGGGATGTCCCTTCTGAAGGTTTTGGTCACCAGATTCTAACCTTGTATCTCCAGATCTCTGGCCAAAGACATGGGGAATGTAGAAACCTTTTTGATGTTTGCGCAGGTTTGTGACTAACCGTTCTTCAGTGCTCTCAGCAATGGTAGTTTTGAAAAGAAATCATATAATCTCTTTATGCAGGTCCAGTGTATGACACTCCCAGCTCTGAAGAAGCCAGAGGTAACCTTGTTAGTATGAATCTTTTGATGCAGAAAGAAGTAGCTTTAAACAAAATCACAGCCATCTTGTTTCCATGTACTCTGAAGCCTGTGGGAACTTGTGCAGAGGTTGACTTGAGCAGGACAAAAGAAGCTGCTTGTCCCACACCCCAGTTATGTTCCATGGCAGCACCATTTGTGGCCTGTTGATTAACTTGAGTGAAACTCCAGCAAAGTCAAACCTAGAAGGGCATGATCTTGGTTGCTCTGTCAAAACTCCTCCTTAACGTAGGTTACTGTATCAATAAAAATCGCATTTTACAATTGCTTATTCTGTAAAGTTGTGCTGGAATTTTTCAATTTTTATTCTGTTGTTACCTTACAGTATGTAAAATTTTTATTTGAATGATTATTTCAAGGATATATATTGTCTCCTATTTCTTCCTGAGTAGGTGAAACTAAAAAACTAAACCAATTACCACTGCAGGGCAATCTTTCAGTGATTTTGCAAGATCAATACCCACTTCTGCTACAATGCAGGTAGACCTTAATCCAATAATGCACGGTACTTACTAATCCACTTAATAGACTAACACCGTCTAGTGGTTGAAAAACTGACTTCATGTTCTTTCTTAAGAAGAAAAACATGCTGTGTTTCTGAAATACTGATCTTGCTCTGTACAATTTTATCCTTTTAGCCACTGTTGTTTAATAGCGAAGTCATTCTATGATCAGATACTTTTTAGTGACTGAATGCAGAGAAATGAGTTGAGACCTGGATGATTGGGCCAGATTTTAGCTTTAAATATTCGTCAAATTGAAACAGTTTGGCTTGAATTATCACAGCTATTTCAGCCTACAATAAGTAAAAGGATGTGATTTTTATACACTGTTTGGCTGTGATTTGAGCTGAGGGCAGTGTCCAAATTTTTATTTGATTGTGAATTTATCTGCTTTGGTTGATTTATGTCAAATGGCAAGCATTCAGATAGCTGAATAAAAGAAAACTGACTCAGAGGAAGTATTTTATGAGCTTTGCAGATACTTGGACTGTTTGGGGTTCTACTCAAAAACAGCTTCTGCTTTAAGTAACAGTAAATGCATTTATTCTACAGCTAATTGCATAAAATTTTTATATACCTGTCTAATTAGAAAGGAGTCGAGACTATCATTCAAGGCAGCAACTGTGCTACATAATCAATAGACAATCTTCTAGGCATTGTGTGTGTGTGTATATATATATTCATTCTTTTTCCCTATTTTGGCACTTACTTGAAGTTTTCTATTTGGTCCTCTTTTTTTCTATAAATAAACTTCATTTCTAAGAAGTAATTTGCTTTTAGAGCACAGTGTAGAGTGCTCTAATTGTGTTTTTAGTGCCTATTAAATGGTGTTGAGTGGCTGACTAAGACCAGGCAAAGATACAGACAGCAGGATAAGTAGGAAATCAGAAGGAGGATCATCACTATGACAGTAGCTGAAATCATGACATGGTACTAATTTGGAGAAACCAGCTCTCTGTAAAGATGGATGAAGAGGTCTCCAGTTACGTGCCTGCTGCAGTTTCTTGACTCTTCAGCTATAGAGCTCTTTTAAAAGGCTTCAAAATAGCCCTCCTGCAAATAAATGTTAAGCAGCTATTTCTTGCTTGAAGTTTGTGCCTCGATGAAGTCTGTGCCTTTGGTTTTTGAGAAACGAATTTTGAGTTTAATAGTGTTTGGGCCTGGCTGTTGATAGTTTCTTGGTTACTATTTATAACTTTTCAAAACCACATGTTGTTTAGAGGTCAAGATAATGATTACTATCAACTAGCACCATAAACTTTGGGAGGTAAGAGTTATTTCAAGGAAGCATCACTGTTTGCTTGCATGCCTTTTTACAGAATCATGTAGTAGTTCATTTGAATGGAATCTCTCAAAAGTCATCTGGTCCAGCCCCTCTTCGAAGCACTTTCATGTGGTTTCTCTTGAACATCTGCTTTTGTCCTCTCTCAGGGGGAGGATACTGGGTTAGATGAAATAAGCAAGGTCCCATTTTGGAGTCACACTTGATGTTAGTGGTCTGGTGTCAGTTGTGTTCTTGAACTCGTGGTGAAACATAGGCTCTCCAGTCCGATTATTAAAATTGCTTGACAAGTGTTTCTGTCAAATCCGTTTATGGACTCAGCAGTCCAGGCCTTTCCAGAGACAGCATTGTCATGTAGAGATTCATCATATGGATGAGACACTGCTAAGGTATCTTTGCCATTCAGCTTTCTCATTTTACCATTGAGGTGGTTTGTTTTGCCTCAAAAAAGGCTGAACTGCAGAAATGCTTTTATAACATTTCAACCAGAAGCAGAGCTCAGGGAGATGGAAGATGTTGATACTTTGATAGGATTCTGAAATCCTTATGAATCTAATACCTTTTGGAATCTGTCTGTGGTTGAATTTGTGTCCTGACATACTTTGCAGTTGCTGATCAGATGAAGTTAGGCCACTCACAGGATCTGGTTAATGAGAAAGTGAAAGTACTTTACCCAAAAGTAGATTTTTTAGCCAAAGATGAAAATGAATTGCCTTGGAATAGATAGAAACTAATAGAAACTAGCATTTGATTAAGTGGCATAAAATGGCCGGTCTTGTTTGAATTACACTAATTTGAATATGCAGAATGTGAAGACCTTTTTTGGTGTTAGTCTTTTTAATAAACTGCTACAGAAAAGATAATGCAACTAATGTGTAAATCCATAGTATATTATCTTATTCCTCTAGCATCTTAAACTGATGTTATTGCATCTTTTTTTTAGTTTTTTTTGGTGTCGTTGAAAAGCAGGGAGACAAAGGCTTCCCTGTTACTAGCGAGATGAACTGCTGGCAGATACAGAGAACTTTTTCTGGTTACTCAAATAATGCTGTGCTTGTCAATATGTGTACTTAGCAGTTTCCATAAAACTCCTGCTGTCAGCTTAAAAAAAAATCAATTTAATGCATGTTGAATGTGATTAATATTTAAATAAGTAAATTATTACAATTAAATAGTAATAATATAAAGAAAAGCCCAGTACCCATGCTTCACTACTTCACTAAACATGTTGGGTTTTTTACTTGTTTGCATATTTCCAAGTGGTTTGATGTAGATATATCACACTAAGGTTAGAATATCCTCAACTTGCCAAATGCAAAAATAAGCATCCAGATTAGAGCTCTAGCCTCAGTGAAGATGATTATTTTCTTACTGCATTCAGTGGTTTTGGAGAGACTTTTCATAATTTCTGTGTTATATATTTGTGCTTTAGGGAACATTTTTACGGATTGTGCTCCTTCTTGAGAAAGTGCCCATATCTAAACATGAATAAAGTGATGGGATTTTTTTTTTTGCTTTGCTTTTTTCATGTTGTTACTTGTAGGTTTTTAATATGGAGCAGAAAACTGCTTCCTAATTCTCCAGCTGCTGAGGACTACACCTTTGCAGGTAAAGTAGGAGAGTCACATCCTAGAGAAGTGTCACATCTTAAGCTGCTTGTTCTTGTTCATGCAAAAACCCCAAACCTACTGTTCTAACAAGCCTACTATCCATGCACTTCAGATGAAGCTTGAGGCTGGCTCTTGGGTAAGAAAAGAGAGCTTCTTGGCACTTTTAACTCAACAGAAAGATAAAAGATCAACTTTGACACAGAAATATTGCAGATTGTGGTGTCTTCTGGAGAGGTGGGTGTATATGCCCAACTTAGATTGGCAGTAATTGCTATATATTTCCCCATAAAGTATCTATCCTGTTAAAATACCTGGGTTTTTTCGTATCAGATATTGCTGTCACATATACTGAGTGACACGGACAGCTTGGTTAATGTTACCTATTTATTACGAAAAAAGCATAGATGTGCCGTTTCTCTTGTAATAAGCTGCAGCCTCAATTTGCTGATCCCCCCTTTTTTGGTTTTTCTATAAAGCCTCTTTATAGATGAAGTTTTGTGGTAAATTCTGTTACACAGAGATGCAAAAAGATGTAAACTCGGCTAGGTTTTCTTGATACAGTGAGAAGCTTTTAAATAAAGTGTCATTAAAATAATTATTAAAAATAAACCAAATAAAAGGAGGAATCTTTATTTTCCAGATAAGACTAAGATAACTAGAAAGACTATTTATGTTTCTGTAGATGTTCATATGTGACTTCTTGGTTAAATTGTATCTTGAATATGTTTATGCTTCTGAGAATGGAAGATCAAGGGCTGTGTCTTGCATGCCTTTCTACCTGTTTAGTTCAAGCTGCTGTGTCATAGCAGTACTGTTGAGTGTATTTAGCATTCTTTCATGTCCAGTAGGTTGTAGTGCTCTTGTTTCTGATGTTTCTGGCTGCAGCTATTTTGTTGTTGCTCTCTGAACCTTTTCCGGAAGGCTTTATATTACTTACTGTTCGAAAACCATTTTTAGCTCTTTCCACATATTCTGACAAAGTGACTGCATATGTCAAAACATATGTATAGCTTCAGAGTTATCTGCTTCTAGCAGCAAGCAAAAGCTGTGGTTCTTTGAGCTATTCTTGGAGAAAATGAGGGCTTGATATGCTGCGTGTGAAGATGGGAAAGTACCGAAGGGGAAGGTGGAAACAGGAGACAAAGGAAACTTCTTATATTGTTCTTAGTGTTGAGATGTGAATTTTGATTTGTAATAATAATTAGTGATTGAATTTCCATTGATAAAAAGGTGGAAAAATGTGACTGGGACAGATATACCTGCTGTGTGCTGCCTTCTTGGTTTGAATCTCATGATTCAGATTTAGCACTGGATGCTGCTGAAAAACTGGAAACGGTGCGACTGGCTGGTGGTAAGGTGGGCAAGAGCAGCAGAGAGCTGTGGCTCATGGAGAACCTTCTTCCTTGGTTGGATCTGCTAACAGGTGAATTTCTGTTCAGCCTCTTGCAATATGCCGAAAAAGGTTGTCAGATGGTACCCCACACCCCACAAGGATTTCTCTTGTCTCAAATCTGCTGAATACCATAGCATTTTTTGATCAAACTTTGAGGTGAGATTACTTTGGAATCATGGACTTGTGTGGAGTAGAGGTGGTATGTTCCATGTTTCCCTAAAAGATCAGGGTAAATGAGTTGCCACTTAACAGTTTGCTACAAAGCAGATTTGTTAGGGGAGTCCTCTTGTCTGTCTCGAGTCAGGTGTGCCTGGGACATTGTGCATAGACAATGTTCAGAATTCATGCAATTCCCTGTATTCCACTTAAGCTTTTTGAAAATGCTCTGAATATTGTATCATGGGGAATTTTTGAAAGCATGAATTCTCTCTTCCTCTTTTACCAGAAACTTTTTTTGCTGTTTTTGTTACATGCGAGCTGGTGGGTGTTCGCTGTTGAAGCCTTAAGTGTGTTTTGGTGCTGCCCTTTCTGTCATCAAGTACCACTGAATACATGCAGTAATCCTTGGAGTAACTCTTCAGCTGACTGATATGATTCATGTCTTACAAAGACAGGCACTGTAAAAGGTTAAGTGCAGAATTGGTTCTTGCACAGATGTAGCGATCCATTTGCTCATGGTCATTCTATAGGTCTGTTGTCTGCTGCTGTTCTGTGCTTGAATCTGAAGTCTCCATCTAAAACTACAGATGGTTGAAAAGAATGCGAAAGAATATATGGAAGCTATTCTGAAGCTCTTTGCCTTCATCAGCTCTTTTGAGAAATGTAATTCCAATCTCATTTAGTTATAGAGACCTTGAGTATAGGATCTGGATTTTGTTTTTTTTTTAATAAACAAAACCTGGATATGGAAATTATGGTTCTGTGTTTTGGCTATTTTTTGAGAGTCTTACAAACTAGCAAAGAAAATTTGGAATACTTTGTTGGTAACGTTTTTAATATAAAGTGTAAGTTTTGCTAAAATGCAGTAAAACTTTCCCTGTTTTATTTGCTTATATAAGTTGTTGTGTAATGCTGTTTTTGAAAGGTTTTTGTGCGTTTTTAGGATTTTTTTTCAGCATGTCTCTAGTTGCTCTTGGCCATATTTGAGTTTATGCATAATGACTATGACTTATACTACGTTGATGATTTATCTACTCAAGCTTGCCGAAACTACTCTAGCTTGCAGTTCGGAACAGGCTTCTTAATATCTCAGTTCTAATCCTGCTAATTAGTAGTCAGCGTTGACCATAAATCAAAACTAAGTGCTATTGTGTATGCTCTGAGCAGGATGAATTAAAAAAGCTTTCTGCCTTGTCACAGGCATGTTTTTCTTGGCGCTTCTTGTTTAAGGAGATATGAAATGTAGTAGCTGTCTAATGTTGATCCTTCTCAGTTAAGTGCACTGAAGTTGTAAAACAGTGTTTCTCCTATGCTGTGGGTCCGTCAGTGATTATGGAAAGAAGCAAGTGAAAAAGATAAAGATGACTTAAAAGCTGCAATGTTGTGGGATTTTTTAATTTTATTTTTTCAGTAGTACTGATATATTTACTTTTATATAAAACCTGTATGCAAAAGGGTGCTCAAATATGTTGTTTTTTATAAAGTCTCATGAGATTTGTTATATAATGATGCATTTCGTGTAGGAGTATGTTTGCTATGTACTGTGTCATCCTTCGTTTTCAGAATTTTAAGATCCAGAAATATTAAATTCAGTTTCTTTTAAGATGACCATGTATACTTGCCAAAATGCTACTCAAAATAGCCTAACCATATTCTGCAGCATATTGCTGCCTGGGTCAATGGACCGATGTTAGAATTGTAAGTGAAATGTATTCAGTGGGCTATGAAATCTCTGAGGGTAGAAGTGTGGTTGCAAAAATTGCATGATTTTACGTAGGTTCTTTCAGGTTTATTTTCTTGAATGGGATTCATTAATAGAATTGACTAGAAATTAGTCTCATCCCTCCCTAATAGCAGAGTCAACGGGTTGCTCCCAGTAATTGTATTGCAAGGCACCAAAATTGTTAGAGTTCTCAGCTTTGGCTCTGGAAGGGGGAGCATCTCCGCTATTTTGTGTGAATGCTGCTGCTTTGGTTGGCAAACCAGCACCGTGTTTTGGTGGGGTTGGTGAAGTGTCTCTTGACTCAGTGGTGGCTGCTTTAGGCCGTCTGAGGGGATGGGGACTAGAAAGTGCTGTTCTGCTGTAGATGAAGCAATGCTTCTGCACCTGAAGTGAAAAGAAGTAAACAGCAACAGCAAGGCTCTGTGTAAGGAAGCTGGAGTCAAAAGCATTAATACAGATATATATGAAATAGAATATAAGGAAAAAACTGTTTTGGGTGTGTTCCTGTTTGGTTGAATAAAGCTTACTTCCTCACTCCCGATTCTGGGTGTGGGAAGACAGATCCTAAAGTTTTGAGGAAAAGGGGAGAAGGGAGGTTTGTTTCCTTTCTGGATTGAATATAAGTTATACCCCTATAATTAGATACTTTATTTAGGAAAAAAACTTTGAGATAACTAAGGCCAGCAACAATGATCATGCGAAACAGCCCCTTGAGACTGGGGAAGTATTCTGCATTCAGTTTTTAAAATTACTGCTTTGATAGCGTAACTCAGGATTAGAGATGCTTGTGTAAAGTATTGGACCTGTTTTCTCCCTACACTTTTTGTCTAGTACCAGAATACTTGTTATTCCTTGTGGATAGAAGTCACAGTGATCAAGCTGCCTGTTCTCACATCCTTTCTAGTCTACCACCTCTCAATGACTCTTGGAGTATTTAAAAAGATGCCGAAGACTAGAAATGTCAGGTAATTATATAGACGCTGTTACTGCACATTTTTTGTAGAATTGTGTGACTTTCTCTCCCTGGGAGAGAATATAAATAAGCTTTTTCTAGTCTACATTTGGTGTTAGTTGGACAATTAGTTAGCACAAGTGTTACTGGCCAGCTAGTCTCTGGCTACATGGTTGTATCTGCAATTCAGTTTTAGCTAGGATTTAAATTTATTTTTGGAGTAGATCTCCCAGTTGTTACCATTTACTGGGCTTTCATTCGTATCATGGGGCAGTCTGGCAGCATGTGAACTCAATTTCTTTCAGAAAAAATACTAAATCAGAAGGTCCTGTCAAGGTTTACAGCTAATTGGGTCCGTTCGCTGATTAGCATTCAGTCCATCTGCCTTGAGGCTTTTGTCCAGGAAGAGAAAGAGTCAAGAGGGCCAAAAGAGGAACCTGTGCTAACTCCCTGGTAGGAAGAGATGGCCACTGGTGTATGGAAAACCAAACTTTGTTTTGCCAGTTGTGGAACAACGTGTACAATAATAGAATTTATAGACCTTTTTTTAAGTCTATACTTGCAATTAAGCCCATAATAACTGCTTACAAATGAGGGCAATTTTTCTGAGCATAGCTGTTTCCAGTAGAAGTGTAAGTGTGGCCTTAGTTGTAGTAGTAAAGTCTTAGTTCCTGTAGTACGACTTTTTATGCAAATTTTGCAGCGTTTGGCTTTTCTTGTATGTAGGAAGTAGTTCGTATTTTCTGTTAGGTGAGGCTGATTTCTTTGAAAGGATAAAAGGAAGCAAGGTGTCTAGTGCAAGCTTTAGAAGTCTAGGGGATTTTTGTGTGTAAAAACTCTGAGAAACCATAAAAGCACATGACATATTTAGCATGCAGGGTGTGTTGGCTAACGTTGGCTAATTCAATCTAACTTTAACATTTCAAGTTAGATTTAATTAGCCAAAGCAGTTCTGACTGCATTTTATTGATAGATTAACTTTGTCAAGTGTTGCAAACTTCTCAGTGGTAAAAGCTTAAAGCTTGTTCATCTTAATTCCGTGAATGTCAAGGTGCTTAGCATAAACAGGTAACACTTCAAGATTTGCTGTGGGTTTGCTGCATTTGCTTTTCCTAATGCAGAAAATTAGCGGATAGTTCTATTTCCTCTCTGATGGATGGTGGGATTTTAATGATTCTGCTGAGTCCAGTTTGTTCCCATTTGTAACATTTCAAGACCGTTGAGTAAACATGAAGATGGATGCTGGAACATAGGTGTGGTGTGTCTGTAGTAGACCTGAGAAGCTTACAAATATTTGTTAGGTAAAGGCCTAAAGTCATCATGATCTTTAAGATAAGGAAATTGATTCTGACAGCAAAAAGAAGCCAGTGAAAACCTCTTAAAAATATAGCTGGTATTAAAAATGTGACCAGTTTTTTTGTGCTGCTGTACAAATGCTGTGAAATGAATGTAGCTTGGAGCATCTGACCTGATCCGAAATAATGAATTTAATGCTAATAGAGTATCTTGTATCAGAGTCACTGTAGCTGAGAATGGCTTTTCTATTTCTTCCTGTGCTGCAGACATCACTGTTGTTTATCACATTAGAGATCTTAATGTAGCTCTTTGTGGGCTAGTTATACTTAAAAAGAAGTTTGAAAAAGACGTACTTTGGGACTGAAGGATGCCATCCAGGTCTCTTTGTAGTTTCCCCCAGTCATAGTAATTATCTCTTTTAATCATTGAAATGAAGCCTTCCAAGTTAAAAAACACTGTGGACCCCTCCCACCAAGAAAAAAACAAACCCAAGAAACCCAACCTGGGAATATGTATTTTGTTGGAGTACCTTTAGTACACTTGGTACAAGGACTTCAGGAGTGTTAGTTGAAGTACTTCATTTTTCAAGAAATGTTTCTGTTTAAATCTTCACTGTTTATCTTTTAAATGGCTCCTTTCAGAATCAGAGCTGGGCCCCAAAAATATGCCAGCTTCGCATCCAGTCCTTCAGGATTGTTTCAAACAGCAGAAAAGGCACAGCTTGTGGTCATGATGGGGAAGACAGGAACGCGTCTCATATTCTTTTTGCAGGGGGCTAGTGGCCCCCTGGATACTCCTTTTCCAGTAATTGGCAGTCAACTAACAGAAAAGGATAATTCAATTACAAATAACTTCTGTTGGTCACTTCAGTCCCTGAATTACCTCTGGAGCAATTTAGGCCTATAATTCAAATGAAGCATTATTACAGATGAGTGGGGAGGAAAAAATAAATCTTAATGGAAATTTGAAAGGAAAGATGATGTTTTGCAGGGGTGATAGTGCCAACCTTCATTTTTATTTTACAGAATAGAAGAACTAGGATCAAACTCTAAAAAGTAGTTAACCTGAAACACATTATAGAAAGAGGAAGTTTGTTGTGGTTGTTTATGGTGAGTTTATATTTGGAAGGAATGCTATCGGGAGAGCAGAGGGCTTATTGATGTACACTGTAACACAGCTCAGCGCAACATATTTTTGCTGAAGTTTGAAACTTGCCTAAAACTATTTTCCACAGCTTTCCAATTGATTTTTCTGCAGGACTGTTTCACTGCAGCATATAACTGGAAGCTGGGGTGACTGGTGCTGCTCTCACAGTATTGTACTCAATTTGGGATTCTGTCCTTGTTTTTTCTCTGAACCGTGTGCGTGACTTAGGTGCTTCACTGTTGAGAAGTCTTGCTCAGAAGCAGCATAGATTTGGGCTGCTGATGTGTATCTCCTGTTTTCAGATACAGTTACTCAATTATACAGATACAGTTTTATTCAATTGTCTTGTACTTTTTGAAGACTTACCAGCTTTCTCTTCTCACAGTTCCTGTCACTCCAGCCCCCGGTTTTCTGTTGCTTCTGGTGTTTGCTTGCATGCTGGTTTACCTTTGGGTGGGTATTGATGTTTGACACCTTGCAGTGCATCATAATGACTGAATCTGCTGGCTTCATCCTTTTAATTCCCTATCCTTTAGGCTGCTTCATTTTTGTGATCTTGGCTTGGCTATTGTTTTGCATATACTTTTGAGAACTGAGTTCCCAGTAACACTATAGGTATTCAAGTACAAAAAACCACCCTGTTTTTTTTCATCGTAGTAAGTTTGAACACTAGCTGATGTTATTGAAATGGTAAAAGTCCCACTATTCTCCCCCTCTTTTTTTACGGCTGTTATACTACTTGTCATAGCATTTTGGCTAGGAAAACCCAGACGTGCGTCTTCCTTTTCAAAAGTATTAGAATCAGTGGAAATTCCTTGTCAGTCAGTGCCTTAGATACAACTCTGTTTTGAAGTTCTGTATGTCATTTAGCTGCTTTTTTTTTTAATATCAATACCAGTGGATTTCTTTGACGTGGCTGTTTTTTTCCACCAATCAATGTGATGGTGGCAGACTGTATTTTTCTAGGCTTCCTTCTATCACTTTAATGTTGGTAGATCTGTAACATGACCAGCATAAAGTTACCACTAGAAAATAACCAGAGCTGCTGTCTCCAAGACTGCTGGGTCCTTTGAGAGGATTCCCGCAATCAGAACATGGCAAGGATGATGAGCATCACAGATGTTAATGGATAAAACACTGTGCAGAAAACCACTTTTTTTTCTTGTGGCACTGGGTTCACTGTTAGACTTGTTTATTTCAAGGTTTATGTTCTCATTTTCTTCTAGCTTTTCAATAACTGCACATCTTTTAAAACTGTCAAACCTGAATGCATGTTTTCGTTTAAGTATCATGCGCTTGTCAGCTGCTTTTCCTAGAGCAGGTTATGGTGGCTTTAGGAAAATGAGACTTGAGCACTTTCCGTTGCCAAAAAAAAACCAAAACCAAAATGCAAACACAAAAAAACCCCAAACACACACAAAACAAAAACAAACAAACAAAAAAACACAAAAAACCCACCCCAAAACACAAAAGGTTTGCTTGTTTAATGAAAAACAGAACAAAGTGGGGGGGGAGGGGGGGGAATTACACTGTGCATTCCATATGTGGTCAACCTCTTTTTGACTAGTTTTTCTGTAGAGCTTTTTTTTTTCCTGAATCCCTGATGTCTTTTACAGATGCTGGAATTCTCTTTTCATGCTGTTTATTAATGTAGTGGACAACCCTTTAAAGATGTTTGGATGGGAAAATTTCGTTGATGTAGAGGGTGTCAGTGGCATGAGTAAGAGAATGAAAATGATTCTTCATAATTTTTAAGTACTTCAAAAATCATAGTATTCTCAGTGGCATTTATAAGTCTCCTTCTGGTTTAATTAAAAAACCTGTGATCCGACAATAGCAGCTGTTCCTCTAGGCTGAAGTTCAGATTTTAACCTGGACTAAGTCTGTGCTGCTGGTGAAAGAACTAATAGCGCTTGGCCCGAATTGGATTAGTGTTCAAATCCAGCTGGAGTGTTTTCTGGGAGCTGCAAGGAAGGTTAGTCTTCAGTGTTTGCAGCACGGCAAAGGAAAATCTTGTGTCAGCACAAGGAAGGAGTGGCTTGGAGGCAGGGATTTAATTTTTTTTTTCAGTGGCAATACTGGTTGATATGACAGTTGTGAGGCATTTGTTTCAGAAAGTTGTCAAAATGAGCCTTGGTTGCATTGGACTAATGTTCTGACTAAAAATCTTGAGCATTGTGTAATGTTGTGGCTGTAACGAAGGATCTGTGTTTGTCTGAGAGATTTTTCCTTGAAGAATTTTGACTTCTCTAATTGAAAGAGCAGCTTATCCTATGGATAACTTCCTACTAAAAATACTAAATGAGGCTATGTGTGTCAGTCTTGTAGGGTGGAACTGAAAAATATTCTTAGATAAATGTTTAAAAACTGTATTTTGTGAATTCTGTATGCATCTGAAATTTTTGAGAGCTGAAGGGAAGAGAGCAACCTGTAGCACTGCTCAGCTTAATTTACACATCAGCAACACGCTTTTGAGTTGACACTTCTTTTAATCACTGGTTGCTGCAGCTGCTGCCCGGTGAGGTGTAGGATGAAGGCAGGTATTTGTTCTTGGTTTTAAAAATACAACTTAAAAGTTTGTAAATGACATATCCTTTAGCATAGTGCAGTCTTGGCTTTGAATTAGTTACGTGTTTCTGAATCAGGATATGTGTTTCCAGGTGAAACATTTGTGGAGTGTGGAAATCTTAGCAGTATGCATTTTCAGATGGCTCTCCAAATGGGGAGCTTTCACATATAAACTGTAAATAAATAGCTACATGTTAACCAGGTCTATCTCACTTGGACTTCCATGCCTCACTGAAGTTTGAATTCATTTCCTGTTTTTTTTAAAGTCTCATTAGTAAAATGACTATTTCAGGAGAAATAGGTATCTGATATATCATTTTGGACAACAGACTTGAATATGAATATGATAATTGCTCATATTAATTTTTAAAGATGGCACATGAGGTGTGGGAAGATTTTTTGCTGTGGGAGAGCAACGTTAGGCTTCAATTCAGATTTTGAAGTTCAGATAAAATGAAAATGCGTAGTACTGCAAAGGTGGTATCCTCATATTCTAATTTAAGGAATGTAGACTCTAATTAGACTGTTCCATGTCCTTCTAGCCCTATATAGGCAAATAACTTTGAAATCCATAGTGAAACTCAGCCTTAACATAGCATAAATATTGAAATAAAAGATGGATTGAAACTGATGTTTTGTATTAAAAAGGTTAATTTAAAGGGATACCATTACACTGTAGTGGAGAAGAAATTGCAGGATTTTATTTGTTATGTCTTGGAGAAATATACTGCTGGTGAAAGTGTGGAATGTATATGAAGAGACACATACTGCTGGTGAAAGTGTGGAATGTATATGAAGAGACACATACTGCTGGTGAAAGTGTGGAATGTATATGAGGTTGCTAATTTAAAGGAAACTGACTATTGACAAGTATTTATTCACCACTTTTCTACTACATCAGTGCCAGGCAGAGCAGAAAACAATAGCTGCAACTCAGTAGGCATTGAGACAGAAAAGAGCATGTCAGATTTTCACTTACTTACCGTGTTAGGTTTTTTTGTTTTGCATTGTATTTGAGTGATTTAAGAATTCATGTGAAAAAATATTTTAAGAATTATGTTTTGTATCTCTTTTGACTAAACTCACTGTGTATCAATCTCACCTTCTCTAAAGGACAAGCCTATGACTTACCAGATTCAGCGTCCTTGGCTTTGGGCTATGTCCTCTGTAGTTGGCAGGAATTCCAGAAGGAGTCCTGGTCCACCTCCCCTGTCTGTCCTTCAGATTTACGCGCTGCAAAACATAGCAAGCACTCTAGACAGGTCTTAGGATATCACCTTACCAGACCTGTCCGTTCTCCTTTCCACTTTGTAAACGGATGCTTCTGTTGTTGGCTGCAAAAGCAGCTCAGTTTTCTTCTAAGTCATTATTAGAAAACTAGACAGTGGTGGCAGCAATTTGGAAACAATGGCTTAGCACTTAAGCAAAACAGTTGTTACCATATTAAAAAGGATGTAGTCTTTAACACAATAAATAACACAAGCTTATTCCAACCTTTCTCACCATTTTTTAGAGCTGAAATACCCATTTTTACAATTCCAGTGGAGGCTGTTTTACGGAAACGAAAGCACGTAACCACCCCCACGTAACTGAGGTATCAAATTAGTGTATTTTGCCAAGGTTGCTTGAAAGTGGCAGCAGTGTATCCAGAAGAGCACATCTCTATGATCCTCTTGCTCCTTGGCTGGCTAACACCAGACCAAAGAAGTAGAATTATCCTAACTTGCAAACAACACTGCCCTAATTTTTCATTCCCTAGTGCCACAAAAACATATCACTGGGGTGAATTTGCAGAATTCTGTCTAGCTATCTGTATCTTCCTCTTGCCACTTGTGCCAGTTAAGGGGTTTGTCATAACATAGTTTCCTTCCTGCTGCCTGCTATAAAAAGTGCTTCCAAGGACATTAAAGAGAGAAGGCATCAGGAGGGAAGGTGTAAGATACTGGAAGAAATTTTTACTACCACTAGAAATGTTCTAAATTAAGTCCTCTGACAAATTTTTCTAGATTTCCTTAATAGTAGAGTGTCCCACCTGGGATATTTTGAGAGCACTCAATATACTTCCAGGAGCTTTTATTCTGTTCTAGTGTAAATTTTCAAGGGAAGAGCTGATGAAGTGTTCAGTAAGTCAATCTCAGTGCTCTTTGTACTCTTCTGTGGAGACTCATTAGGTTCCATGTAAATAAAAATAATTCCGTTTTTTGTTCTTTTGAAATTTTCTGTGATACTCATGCCTTGGATGTATCAATTGGGTGGGGTTTTGAGGAAGATGCTGCCTGGAGTGCTTCACCTTTTTCTCCTTTTGCTCTAGTTGATGTGAAGAGCTTCTTGTTCTCAAGTTGCATGCATGGCAGACTGAGATGTTGACCCTGGATCTGTACCAAGTGTTTTAGTCTTAAAGATTAAGTAAACCCCACCACTCTTTCTTATTTTTCATTAGCATTCTGATAGCTGTGTCAGTTTTGTTTCTGTCCAAGTAATGAGAGAGCCTACTGTGACTAATCCGTGATGTGTTCATTAATATACCTTTCATTCTTTAGTCAGCAAATGTTAGCAATTATGTACTGGAAATGCTGTACAATTGGTTGTCAACAGTAATGTAGAGATGACAAATTTCATGTTCCTATAACCTTTCTCACTTCATTTTTTAAAATAAATCATATAATCGGGGAATTTAATCAATTATATTTATCCCTGTGTTTGCCTCCAGACAGTAAGTCCAGCTCTGCAGCTTTCTCTAGATGCATAATTCTTTCACACCAAGCAGTGGTGGTCTCAGATGTTTACTTCCTTGCCTTAAACAGAGCATCCTGCTTTAGCATTTTTCACAACAGTTTCTGTTTCTCTTGTTTTGATTTTTGAAGCAGTATTTTTTTTTCTTCTCTTGTGAATGCTCTTTATTTTGGCTTTGTCAAAGCCTATGAAAATTGAAGGTATATTCTGGTTATGATGTTTAACCGTAGAAGATTTGTCCTGTATCTCTGCAGCTTCTATCATTTCCAGTTGAATTCTTTAACCCAGTTACTTCTCAGAGAGCTTGTGCATTCAGATTTTCCATGTAGGTCAGTTTTGACAACTTCTTGTTGCTTGTAATGTCTCTAAAGCTGCATTGCAGTATGACTACAGCTTAATCAGACAGAGGGGTTTTATTTCACGTAACATAGAAAACAAAGTGAGGTAAGCTTTGGCGAGCTTGGACTGCAGCTGCTAATGGTGGGCTTGTAATTCCATGCAAGCTTGGATACTGAAGCTCAGATTGTTGAATTTCAGCTGTTCTTGATACTAGACATGAGTGGACCAATGCCATGGAGTGTTTTTTTCATCTGCAGTAATGTTGAAGAACTGAAAGTGAAGAGAAGCTTGTGGTTTTGGTTCCTTGGTTTTACTGGGCTGCAAGTTTTTGTCCAAAATGCTGAAAGATTGCTTCCTGTACCTCATGTTAAATTAGGTAACGTGTCCTATTTTAAATGTCTACTTTGCAGACACGCTGTTTATCAGGAGCAAAGCCTGTATATGCAATTAGAGGAAATACTACTTTCTTCAGGAAGTGCCACAAGTTCTTTGACTTGTGAATTGTTAGTGATTCTTATGTGACAGAGAAGAGGTCTAGTTTTAAATGCAGATTTTTACACTTACCCTTGTTTCCAAAAAGAGAGGGTAGTATTTGACTTAGCTCATCTGTCTGGTGTCATCTTCTCCTCATTTTCCCATCCTGAAGCCCTGTGTACCCTAGTTTGCTGGATCGCTTCTTGCCTCACATGCTGCATTGTGAATTCTAGTGCAGGAGCTGGATTGGGAGTAGGGGACCATTTCTCTTGGCAGTAGCCAAAATTTCACCTGTGAAGTTAAACCACTGTTTCATGGCTGTTTTAATCTGTCAGTTGTAGAAAACTAGACTTCCTTCTGCTTTGAGAGGAAACAATAGTACTTGGAAAATGCTGTGTAGAATCTGCTGTAGTATTCTTCTGAAGTATTTCCCATCCCTGCTAATGGCTTTTCTGAATTATTTAAATGTTATCTGTGACAAGAATGATATGCTGAGTCTGCCCTCAGTTATTGCACTTTAAATTCTGCTCTAAGAAAATTGATTAAATTGTCTTGCTGTATCCTGAATGCTGAAATTTTGTTGCTGTTGATGCAGTTGCTGACAGGCAGAAATGAATTTATTGCTGCTAGACTTCCCTGTTCCTCTGTTTTGCTAGGAGCATCTTTGTGGCTCTAACATATGCTGCTTCCATAATTTATGCTTCACATTCAAGTTGTAATATGGTGGAGCTTTGGCTTTCTTCCCCTTATAAATGTCTGTAAAAGACAAAGTTGATCATTTGCAAGATTCCACATGACACCATCCTACATGGAATAGTAGATATGTGGCAGCAGCATGGTCCTGTTCCCATCCTCCTCCTGACGAGTTCCATTTGGATGTTCTTATATGTTTATTGGAATGTTGGTTTGTATTTTGTTTAGCACTGAAGACAGGAACTAGCCTTTACGAAAGCTTCTAAAATCAGACTTGAAATTAAAAGCATCTTGTAGTCTCTGTTTTTGTGGTTGCTATAATGACATGGCAGAGCATCATTCCCCCTCGGCTAGAGGATGGTTCCATCATACCACTCGGCGTAGTTCAGGCTCTCTGATTATTCATGTAGCTTCCCTTCTGTATAAAAGCAAAAACCTGCGTGTTACAGTGCCATCAAAGCCATTGCACATTTGCATAAAGCTGCAGGTGCTGTTGTGTACATAAACTGTGAATTGTACAAGGATGAAAGAAGATGAAATGCATTATTTTTTATGCCTTCTGACAAGCTTTTTACCCTTCTTTGAGTCACCAGCATCAAACTAATGGGATTATATTTTAAGCAAAAACTGTCACAATAATTAGAATTTATAAAATGGAAAAATTCCATGAAGAAACTTGCTCACCAGCTAAAAATAAAATATGCTTTGATGTAAACATGCTGTATGAGTAGGTTGTGGAGATGTACAGCATTTTTCTGTTGAATTTGATCCCTTTGTAATAACTCTTTGCAGCTATCAAGTGTGCTATCAAATGCACTTCATTACAGAAGAAACGTATTGTTGGATGTCTTCATTCTGAGAAAGTAGTGAAGCAACTGCAGCTTATGCTTGACTGTATCAAGGAACTCTAAATACACATTTTTACTTAGAATGCAGTAGAAGCTTCCAAAAAACCTGTGCGGTTTGTAGAAACCTAATTGCCATGGGACTTAGTGGTGGCTTGTCTCTAATGAGCTACAAGTCCCACTGGGGTGAGTTACCTTGTCTCAGTCAGCAGAGTTAGCAGTTAATGCGTCTTCTGAATTTGCAGTTCTTGCTGTGTCCAGTTAATAGAGACAGTGACAGAGACTGGGTCATCTTCTTGGTGATGATACATGAAGCAAATCACTTGGAGCAATTTAACTGAAGTCTTAGTTTACAGTGCTGCAAAGCATTTTTCTTGCTGGTGGGTGGTTCCTTCCTTGGCAGTCTTGTAGTCCCACCTGGAGCTTGGGAAAGCAACTTGAAATTCCTAAGTACGCGTAGCACTTGTGGTCATGTTCCCAGTGGTGCAGTTGACTGTCACAGGGCATGAGCATGAAATACTGTTTCACTGGTAGATAGCCAAGTAATTGTTCATGAAGAGTAGAAAACTTCTGGTGATTTCTGCAAGAGTGACTTATAATGAAGAGGTAGGAAATCATGCAGAGAGCACACTGAGAATGTTTAAGATTGGTTGCTCACCTTGATCTCTTGATATGTTTAATGAGCTCTCACATGAGGTCATAAATCTGAGAATGCAAGTCATGCTTTTTTCAGGGCTTGGGTTTTAGAAAACAAGATCCTAAAAATATAGAAGAAAACTGATCCTGGATTTTTAGAATTATGTGGTATCTAGAAGAGGTAGCGTGATGCATTATTGAGAGGGGCAATATATGAATGAGAAAAGAGCAGTCTCCACCAGAAGTTACAGATAAAGCAGGAAGAAAGCTAGGTTGGACTGGACTTCTTGTCCATTTTTCTTGTAGATATTTGAGTATGAATGGCAGAGGCTGGAAAGTTGGAGGAGGTTGGAAATATGCCACATTCTCAATGTGCCGCAGCAATGAACGGTGAGAAAAGCATCATTAAGGGTAGCAATTCACTTCTGTTATCACAGGGAGCAGATGCTGGCAGTTTGAGGTTTTTTGTAGTAATAAAGTCATAGCAAGAACTGATGGAAACAAGTTAGCTGTGAGTATATTTTCTAACTGATTATCACAGATTAGGATTTCTGGTTCATTTACGGGGAGGGATTTGGAAAGGAAGGTGGAAGATTTATGTAGCTCAGTTGAGCTAGTTACTTATTTTTTAACCTGAGCACTGCTTTCCCCCATTCACATGGATTGCACACCATTGTTCCAGTTTTTTAATCGTTCATTCCCTTTACTTACTTGCTTTAGTACTATTCTGGGAATTATTTACATGGTTTGCAAACCATCCTACTGGTTGCCGGTGGTTTCCTCTGACCCCCAGAAGTATGTTTGAGACATACATGCTTGAGATATAAAAGAGGAGACTGAATGTGTTGGTTTTTGGGTTTTTTTTCTTGGTCTTCCTTCTCGTGTTACAGCTAGTCTTATATATGTAGGAAAAAAGGGAAATACTTGATCAGTGTTTCGTTCACAGAAGAAGAAATTTTGCTAACCAAGGTTAATTTTAAGTGATGTGCTGTGGGTCATCTTTATAAAGATGCTAATGGTCAAGAGGTAATTGTTAACCCAAGTGTATAAGAAGAGTTCCACTATTTGGACAGCCATTTAGAAATTCATGGACGTGAGAAGAGTTGGAACTTTTGCTACTCCTGTAGGGGCTCAAAAGGTCTTCCTTCACAAAAGTATATTAGTAAAAGTACATGCTTATTTCTACCAACAAGAGTGGCCAGCTCCGTGTGTTTGAATGTGGCTATAAAAACAGCTTGATAAAACGTTAACATTTTGAAACACTAAGTTGCTGATAAACATGAGACACAAGACAATGAAGAAAAAGAACAATATTCAGAAGAACTTGAAGCCTATGTGAAATACTTAGTGGGAGAGCAAGGGCAAGGTAAAAGCAGTACCTGGATACCAGAAATAATTAACCTTTTAGATTCAGGATTACCCTGCAAAATAAATGTTTTCCTTTTTTACTTCTTTTTAGAACAAATTTCTAAAAATTGCTCACTCTAAATTAGGCACCTAGTTCTAGCAACATCATAATTCATTGAGTGATTGGAAGTTATTGCTGTTGAAAAGGTTCTATTACATTGCATCCTTTTGCCAGTTCATATAATGGTCAAAGGGCAAAATCTCATCAGAAGTGCTTACTGAAAGTGGGAAGATGCATTTTATTTGGGATAAATCTTTTTGTCTCTGTAAAAGCAAATTAAATTTCAGTTGTTTTCCCTTCTCCCTTGTGGTTTTGTTAGTCATATTCATAGCCTGTTGCATCCTTGGAAGCTGATTTCCCAGCCTTTCCAGTAGGCAGTCCTTTTAGGTAAATCTCAGTTGAGCATGGAAAGGACAGAGGGTTTTGTTTGGGTGTGGAGTTAAGGGGATTTTGTGTGTGTTTGTTTGGGGGGTTTGGGGAGGTTTTTTTGGTTGAGTTTACTGCTTGTTTTTTTTTTTTCTTTTTTTTACTTTTTATCTTATTTTTAGTGAAGATCAGAATATTTTAATGTGTCCAGAAAGGCTGCTAGAAATTCTTGTTTTATTACAGGGGAAGCAGCATGACTCCCTATAGTACAATATTAAATGTTCCAATTAGAGTTTTTACCTACAGTTTCAGTGCAATTGTTTTATTTGATATTACAGTCTCTTACTGCTGTTGCAGATGTTGACCCTTACATGGTCTAAGGCACAACTGCATCCAGGATTGGTCGATTGATGCAAACTCTTACACGTAATACCTCAATTACTGGTAGCAGTTAAGCAGTTTAAACTTCTATAATCTGCACTGGCTGATTAAAGTTGGCATGGTGGGTAAGGATATCTAGGAAGCTGGGCACCTTTGAGAACAAGATTGTGCATAAATATCCTTAGCATACTTTTCGCTAGTTTCAGCTCAAAATTATCTTCACATCCGTGCAGCTGGAGGGGGTGGGAGTGAAGGGTGAGGAAGGGAACAAACCTCAGATCTCTCAGGGTGTAATGCTTCAGCAGTTCAGGGACTGCTTGGTATGGAGGGCCACAGCTGCCCAAGCCATCTAGGGCAAACTGCTGGTTTCCCATCACGTTCTTTTGAAGCTGAAAATCTTATTTCCATATGTTGAATTTCAATGACAGCTTGACAGGCACTCATTTTCAGGAGAAGTGGTTGTTCTCAGTGTTTTTCACCTTAAATTCTTTAGCATTTTAAGACCAGCAGTAACCGTAATAGAATGGAGAAGAAGGGGCAGCCCTTTTTGTATACTGAAGTAGAATCTGATGCTAAAATCTTTCTTCAATACTGTAGTAGGGTGCCTTTTGCAAGATTATGGTCAAGTTAAAAAGTGAAGGTCACTGAAAGGATATGAATTGTACATTGTAAAATCAGAGCCACTCTCTTGAGGGCTTCAGTAGGGTGGATAAAAACCTTCAGTTTAACTGGAGTGGTACGTATCTCTTGAGCTGGGTTGTGAGATGGAGAAGGTTAAGCTTTAACCAGGATGCATCTATGAGACTGGGAAGTTGTGCATTTCAGAAGCTTCTTTTTGTTGCAGAATTGGTGGGGAGGCCTCTCAGCTGCAGCTGACCCTGCCCTTAAAGTCTTGCAAACGCAGAGTAGAAAACCTGTGTCGTTTATAACCAGACTCGGAGGCACTGTGTTTACTGCATAGTTCGTAGGTGTCTCACACATCTGACCACGGAAAAAGGCAAAATCTGCAGGGTAGTGATGAAATCTTGTCAGCAAGCATGTCCTCTCTGGCTTGCATAAACCTGTCCTGGTGGGGCTAGTATTCATTGCTATCTTGAGACCATACCTTGGGTATCTCCCTTTTCCTTGGCTGCCGCAGCCCATCAGCCTGGCTGTGGGCAGCCGCTGCTCTGCTTGCAGCGCGGATTAGCTCATCTGTCCAGAGGGTGGGGTTTGAAGAACAAGCCCTGCCGAGAGCGCGGACAGCCGGCAGGAGATCTGGTTGCAGTGTTTCATCAGCTGCTAATCCGTTTACAGTGTAGCTAATGAGATTGCTCTGCTCGCTGCTGCAGACACTCCGCGCTGCACCCCTGTAATCGAGATGGCTGGTGGGTATGAGCCAGCTCGTGTAGGAAACTCAGACACCTATTACAGGGGAGACAGTTCCTAACTACTTTCGGTTCTGTAACTCTTGCATTGACCCAGGACATTTATCTCAAGACAGGCTTGGAAATTTTCTCAGTTCGGTCTCTAAATCAACACAATATTTGTTGGGGTTAGAGTGATTAGTGCTTTAGTTAAGTTTTTCCTTTCAATTATGGACACAGTCCAGCTCATTCTACTTCCTTAGTGAAAGTACGTAGTTTGCCCTCAAATTTGTTAGCTTGAAAGTAAATTTCTCTGTGTCTGTTTCTGTTTAGGTCAATGTACTAACAGACTGCGCATGAAACTTAAACAGAAAGAAGAAAGCAGCATTTTTTATACCTTTTTCCTTAGTTCTAATGCCAGTGTGAATTGTTGTGTTGAAGTAGTTTCTTAAAAAAAAAAAAAAACTAAGCAAAAGACTTTTCTTTTAAAATACTCTAAGTACTTGATGTGAAATTCTTGCCCTTGTCTCTGTAGAGCTGTAAATGGAGGGTAATCTTTGCTGTGGGGTGTTTAGCTGTATTTGCTTGGATTGTCACTGCAATAGCGTCTCTGGATTCTTCAGCAAGGCTGACTTATTGTTGCTCGTGAACAAATTACCAAAAAAAACCCAAATAAAATCCAGCCCCCTTCTGTGCCCCAGCAACAACAAAATTCCCAGGCAAACCATGTAGTTTGGAACTTCGTTTTATCTCTTGTGGCTTTAGCAGTTATAGCAAACTAATCTCAGTCTTTTTCTCTCCCCCCCGCCCCTGCTTCTTTTTTCCCATCCCTGATAATAAAGCCTCTCATATAAATAATATTTGAAATACAGGAGACAACTTAATCTGCTTTGGCATTATGATGAGTTATACCAGAAATACAGCTTGTGTATAAAATTTAATGTAATACCATCTTTGTGTGTTGTAATACGAGCAACGGACAAAAGTGCTGAATGCACTCAATACGATCAGAAAAATTAGTGTCTGTAGAATCCAACTGTGACAGTTGGATTTGAAGGGTTTTCCTCGAAATTGGAAAAGATGATAGATTCTCAAAGTCTTAGAGTGCAACGCATGTTTCCAGGCCCTATGTTTTAAAAGCATTTGGAATGTAGATCTAAATGTTTATATTTGATGTGATACTCCTGGTTTTACTGAAACTGTTCTGTTTTCTTCTAGGTGAATCTGGACTGGGAAAGTCAACATTAATCAACTCACTATTCTTAACAGAATTGTATTCCCCAGAGTATCCAGGTCCTTCACACAGAATTAAGAAGACTGTACAGGTATGTCTGAGGAAAAAAGGTACAACCTGAACATTGTAACTTGCGATTTAGTAATGTAAGGTGATGTACAGTTGTCACATAAGTTCCAAGATACATTCAGTCATGATGTGAACCACTAAGAAATATTCATTGTGTCTTTCAGTGTATCTTAGCTATACAAAACTTTCAGGTTCTCAAACCTGTAGCCTGTAGAAATGTGAGAGCCCTGAATTGTTTTGTGTTTTGCCTGTAGATTAGAAAACACATATGTGTGCAGAGCTTTTTGAAAATGTAGTGTTTATTATCAATTAAAATAGTGAGCAAATCTGTAGAAATACATAGATGTGCAGTAAAACCTGTCTGACTGTTGAAGGCAGGCTTTCAGAGACCAAATACTCTAAAGGATTTGACAGAAGTGCAGGGACCTGGGGTGTAAAAGTATCTGGGAGTCTTCTACAGAATATATCTTCTGTGGTACCTTGTGTACCTGTTACAAGTTGTTATTCTGAAACATCAGAGACTAGGGTGAGCCTGTCTGACTTTAAGCACTAGACTTACATAGGCAAAGAGGATGTTCTTGCAGGTGCATGATGCAACTGAAATGCTTAGTCATAGACTGGAAAACTGAAGTTGATCCATTTGTTTTGTGTACTGACTTGCTACTGATCAATTGTATTTTGTCTCAAGAAATTGAGCATGTTGTCTGTGTTATAAAAAATTATTAAAAGTAACAATTACCTAATGCTAAGAAATAATAATGTTATGGGTAGTTCAGGAACTCATTGTGTTCATGGGGTATTTTCTGCCTTCACAGCTGAGCAGCTGAGTAAGGATGCATGAGCTCTGCTTATCTCTCTTGATGTGCACTTGCTTAAGACTTTGGTGATGATAGCTTGTGATAATCTAACTTCGTACAGATGAGGGCTCAGGGTGCTCACCATTGCTGCTGTTGTCCAACAGAGTTCCTCCAGCTGCAAAATTCCGCTGTGGCTGAAGTGACTGGGCAATTGCAGAGTTGTCATAAAGTGGTTAAGCCCTGTGTTGAGTTAGGAGGATGTGCAAGGTGCTGAACAGAAGCTGTAAAATAGAGTGCTTTTTTACTCATTGGAGTCAAGTAATTAAGCTCCAGTGCTGTGAACCACTGTCCTTATTGCTTTGTTGGACCTCTGGGGTTTTTTTGGGTTTGGGGTTTTGGGTAAGACATTTTTTAACCCAATGTCAGAACACGAAATAATTACCACAGTAGAAGGAAAAAGTTAGTTATTATGTCCATATTGAGAAGTTTAAATTGCATTGCTTATCAATTAGCTCAACGTTAAAGCTTGAATGCTGTTACAAAAGCAATTCATTGCAGAATATCAGTTTTTCTTATTTGGAGGAAAGCTTTTTGGACATCCAGAGTTTGATTAATAAGATATTAATAGTTTCTAAGCTTTGTTCATGTCTATTAGGCTATTTTATCAGTTAAATGTAAAACCATAGTGACTGACAAAATGGAATTGAAAGCTTCTTATCAGGGGCATCAGACCATTATTTGAATAAGAAGAGTTGAGCTTACCTGTTTCAAAGAGATGGGAGTGGGATGGAAGAGGTGTGCAAAGAGTTAAACTCTCACGTAACATACTTATTACTGAGCTATTCAGTAGCTGTTGGAAAACCAAATAGATGGGTGACTTCTGTTTATTGGAAGAGAGATGTACCATGATTTCATTACTGGTGATTACATTTTGGTTTAGCAGAAGCTAAACCAATTCAGGTTATGTTCATTGAATTTTTGTTTAAATAACTCTGAGATGGATTCCCTGTCATTAGAAGATTTTTGGTTTTTTCAATTGGGAAACATCCTTGGAAGAATTTGTACACAAGCTAACGAGAAGAAAACCCAAACCAAGACATCTTACAAAGATAACTCACTCCCACTCTAGTTAAAGGTGCATCAGTGTAAGAAAAATATAATATCTGTATGGAGTCTGTATGGAAACTGTATGGAATTTTTGGAATTTGAGTTAAGTACTTTGATCTGTTAGATGGCAAGATTAGATGATCTGTTCATTCTAATCATCCGGGGTGGTTTGATTCGTATTGATTTACTGGTTGAAGAAAAAGACACATACTTTTCAGAAAGCCTCACTTAACGATTTTTTTTTCCTACGTGAAGCTGGAGAGGGGAAAAAAGGGCTTGAACACAGCTCAGGCTGAAAAGCCACTACATATTTTTCCTAGTTCCACTGTGTAGGCTAAAGCTTGAGGCCAAGAGCTTGCCAAAACTATTTTCAGTAGTGAATTGGGGTCTGACATGACTTAGAAAGTAATATGGTGGGAATGAAATAGATTTAAAGACCATCTTCCTCTCTAGAAACTACTGTTTACTTTATCTAGTAAGTACTTTTTTTTGCAATGCAACTTTGCTTTCCGTTCCTTGGGATGAATGAAAACTCAGTGTAGCATTTTAAGAAAGAAACTGAAACTATCTTATTTCATTGTCAGTGTAAGTGAGGATAAAATTGTTTCCCCCTACAAGCTTGAAAATCGTGTGCTAGCAACTGTGCGTATGGTGTGGAGGTGTTTCCTGTCAAATATTAAAGAATAAGCAGTGGGAGCTGCTCTTTGGATCCGCTGGATTTGTACTCTTTGCCAGTGAAAACCTTTTTAAATCGAGGATTGACTGAAAGGGTTTTGTAGGGTAGGGATGAGAGAAACCACCTCATTTGAGCATCCTCAAATCTTGTTTGTATTAATCACCTGCTCTTATATGGTGGGAACACCTTATTGATCAGGAATTGTGTAAGAGGCTCTCGCATAGATAAACACAAACTGTGGTTTGGGCTTGAAAACCATGGCAGTTTGGAGATGTTTTGTGAGTCAGCTCCTTTGCACTAATCTCATAGAAAATGCAGGAAAACCATTAAGAGTAAGTGATTTGATGTCAGATGAATTCAAAGGAAACATATTCAGAAAAGAGAGGGTATTAAATGTGTTTTCTCTGGTCATTTTCTGACTGCCTTAGATGCAGGATTGCAAAGGCATGTTTCATCCAATAAAAAGCAGCCGAGCTGTAACAAGCACCAAGTGATGAGCGCTGTGTAGTAGCTGCCAAGGAGAGCCGTGTGACCCAGCTGACTGGAGTGCATGGGAAAATGGCTGTTTGGATGAGACTTTTCTTAAAAAGTCTTAAATTCCAAGACTTGAACTAATGTTTTCCATGAATCCCTTGGGAATACTTGTAGATCAGATGATGGGATGCAGTTGGATGCTTAGCTATGAATGACACTAGTTTACAGTGATTTTCTGGATCTTTTCCAGATGTTACTGCTTTCTGTGCCTTTGACCATGTATGGACACATCCATTTAGGTTATAAAAATGCAACTTTGCAGAGGCCTTGTGGCAGGGTCTTCATCTACTGTTTCCTACCAGTAGAATCTACTGCTTACAATATATGGTGGATATGGTCTGATTGTCCACAGCACAAGCATAGGACATTTTCATTCATCAGCTAATGTTTCTTGTTCTGTAGGTTTGTGAAAACCCTGCTCTGATAGCAAGATACCTACATGAATTTATGAAAAGTAAGAAAAAAATTTAAATCCTCACCACCCAGTAATGTATTAGCATTGTCTGCAGAGATTCAGTTGCTGCAGACCATTTGTCAAAAGGTGACTTCACAAATTCAGCCACACTTAGATTTTACAAGCATGCAGAATCAGGGAAAATGCTTGATGTGACATTTCTGAGGATCTCCTGACCTTTCTTTTCCTTTGTTATAAACATATGTTCAAGATAATGTTTTATTAATTGCTTCTTTTGTAGAAGCATTCCACCATGAGCCCATAATGATTTAATGGTTCTTGCTGGGAATTTTTTTGCTGGAGAATAAAGCTGATACCTTGTAGCTCTTGGCAAGAGTACATCTCTTAACATTATCATCTCTAGTATTTTGCAACTGTTGTGGGTTTCTTATCCTTGCAGAGAGCTTGGTAATAGGAGGTCTGTGTGGTTGCTATATGCAAGATAGCCAAAAGAATGCAAGGAATCAGAAGTTAATCTCTTGTGTGCTAAAGCTTGTGAGTAGTAAACTCTCGGCTGAGTTGACTGTGGCTGGGGATTACTGTCTTGAGGTCTGGTATCAATTGTGTACAATAAAATTTCGTTATAGATCTCTTGAGGATGGGGGGAGAGACACTTGCCATAATTGAAACATAAGTTTCTAAAGCACGGCGTGTATTCCTAGGTTCTCACGGCTTTTAACTGCACACTTTTGGAAGGATGAGAGTTGTATAGTTTGTGAAAGAGTAACTTGGTGCTGTCTTAGGCTGGTGTGCGTACAGTTTTGTTTGGTTGGTTTTAATTCCTGTTTTTTTACACCTTCCTAACCTTGCCGTAAGGCCTGTTCATATTGGAGTTTGAATTGGGTCGTCTTGAAGTCCAGCCCAACCTGGATACTTCTGTGACTAGTATCCTGGTGGCCATTAACTCTTTGAGAACTAGCAGCAAAAGGGACTGATCTGACTTGGGTAGGGTCCCTACTGATGAGTACTTAAAAACAGCGTCCTGCATACTCAGAGGTTAAATATGAAACTGTCTTTGTAGGTAGTTACTGTTTTTTGTGGTTCTGTATAGTCTCTTCTGAATTGGAATCAGTGTTTTGCTTGTGCAAGAGGGATTTAGTTCAACTTTCTGCAGTGTTAATTTATCTTGTGGATTTACATTGCAACACATAAATGGTGATTGCAGAGCGTTTGCAACAATGTTCAGGTGTGGCTGTGAGTCTGTTTCACTTATGTAACAATTAGGGATGTGCAAGAGCTTAAGAAGCATTAATACAATATTTCTCAATTCTTGAACTGATCAAGAGACCATCCAGATAGGGTTCATTATAAACAGAACTTTATTTTCTCTCCCTGATTAGGGAGGCTTAATTAATGTTAAGCAATGAGCAACAAGGGGACATCACCTTGAGTCTGCCAGCTCTCGGTGTGGTTCTGGATAAATGGCTTGCATGGTTGATTTCTTGAATCCATATCTAGAAAACAATGTCACTAGTGATTTAATAGGAATTGTTTTTAATATCATGGAAAAAACAATGCTTAAATGTCTGAGCAATTGGAAAGAAGCCAACTTGAGTTTGTAATTTTGTACTGCTGTGCATCTCACTGATAGGACAGTAGTGTACAGCACTTTCTCAGGCAGATGGGCCTGTCACTGGCAGTATCAATAATTGCTGAGATATTAGTAGGAAGAAGGGGGTAGCAGACCATGTGCTGCTTAGCCTAGTTCTTCTCTGTCATGACATGCTTAATCTGTTTGATGACATGTTCTCTGCAAGCTGCCTGAGCTGTGCTGCGGATGTGTGGTCACAACTGGAGGCATGAACTCCCACGCCCAGATGTTGCATCATTCCTTGTGCTGATGCAGTTGCCTTCTGAGATGGGTTTCCATCAGTGACCTGAGCTAACAGGAACCCAATCCATTACAGTCACATGAGGTCTAGCTCAGCAGATTGCAGCCAAATTGTATTACTTTCCAATATAATTCTTTTTGTAACAGGAAACCATCACTTTGTGATTCCATTCCCAACCATTATGCTAGCTGAAGAATAAATGTATTCTTAAAAATACATTAACAGGACTGGAAATGTCTAAGGTGCTTGCAGGGAGGATTAGTTTTGAAAAGTGTTATTTTCTTTGAAGTGACCAAAGTTTGCAACTTCATCAAGTTTAATGCCTGGCCAAGGTTTTTCCTGTTTAATCAGGAATTAAAATACTAAAATATCCCATATATCTTAGAGGGTTCTTTTATCACCAACTTTATTTAAATAATGACCTTTTTCTTTAAAAAAAATCATTAATTATTGTAAAATTATTGGGATTTTATAAGCAAAACACAGACACAGTGTACCTCTGAAGTACAAAACTTAGCAATTCTTTGTCAGACTTTTTATTCATTGAATGCTTTTCCCAGTGTTTGAGATAGGTTACTAAACTGCTAAAAATTTAATCTTACTGTATTCATTTTACAGGTTGAGCAGTCAAAAGTTTTAATCAAAGAGGGTGGTGTTCAGTTACTACTTACAATAGTTGACACACCAGGATTTGGAGATGCTGTGGATAATAGTAATTGGTAAGACATTCTTCTTATGTTCTCCCATGATAATTCTGCGTTGCATTTTGTGTGTGTGAGATATAATACCTTGTGACATACTTTAAAATGCAGGCTTCAACATTCACTTAAAATATTAACACTCTTAAACTTTTAATTTAGCTGAAAACTTCGAACTACTGTAATTCCAAGTACCTTTTTAACTTGACTGAATTGCTGTCAGCTTTTCCCCTTAAGCTGAATGGTGCATTTGCCTTTTTATCCACACATGCAGTGTGCAGAACCATCTTCTGTGCTGTCACAAGATGTGATCAGTGAAGCATGTACCTTTGGCTACTGTTCTTAAGTATTCTGTTTAATGCTTTTACAATGAAGGCAGTTGTGTTTGAAAGGTTTTTTCAGTGGACTCACACATTGTATCTTCAGAAGTATGTAACTCAATTTGAAGCTGGGGAGCTGGTCTCTTAAATTGCAGTGTTGAAGCATCTTTAATTAAAAAAAAGCAGATGAAAGGCAAAAAAACCACCCCAAGCTGTGGGGAAATTGTGAACGTCTATTTCTTAGCAAAACCAGATTTCTTTACACAAATAATGTAACTTACAGGTTTTTATTCATGTAATCTCTGCAGCTGGCAGCCAGTTATTGACTACATTGACAGTAAATTTGAGGACTACCTGAATGCAGAATCTCGAGTGAACAGACGCCAGATGCCAGATAATAGAGTGCAGTGTTGTTTATACTTCATTGCTCCTTCAGGACATGGGTTTGTATTAGTGTATTTTATGTTTTCGTTCTCTGTCTCTTATCTCAGATAAATATCCAAATTTGTCAATCTAAGTTCCAAATAGGATTTTCTTAATGGCCTGAAGATCATGCTTAATATCAAAGATGAGCTTACTTAGGCTTGTCAAACATTAACAAGCCAAACACCAGAAAATACAATTGTACATTAATCGCATAAAAAGAAAAATAGTATTCTAGCAATGAAAAATACAAAGACATTCTCAGGTGCCAGGTCTGTTTGTGGTCTGTATGCCTTTAGATCACATTAGAAGGAGAAACTGGTTTACGTGCTAAGCAACAGGGTTTTTCCTTTCCATTTTTCCTCCCTCCCTTTAATGCTAAATTGAAGATGGGAAGTTTCATGCATCCTTGTAAGCATGCTTTGATTCACTTGATATGTAGTATTTTGTCAAGTGGTAATTCCAGTATAAGTATTGCAGATTTTTTTCAGTTATTATGTTATCTTCAACCCCTGCTTAGTTTTTAACTTGATCAGACTTCTATCTAGTGGTAGACAGGGAGAACTGCATTTCCAGGGTGTGTTAGGTACAGATTGACTACCTGAAACTGGTTGTGTAGCATTTTATAATGATATCATGATTAAATTTGTCAGAGACTCTTGGGTTATACCTTCAAAACCAGAAGGAGACGAAGATAAGTATAAGCCTATTCTATTGTGTAGGTCAAAAGTAGTAAAACTTGTTGAAGGGAGTGATGAAGGAATTGAAAGAGTATTCCTCAGGCAGTAAAAAATGCCAGATATTACACTTAGCTTCTGTAGCTAGCATTGGAATGGGTCTAATAATTTTGAACTGTACAGATACTTCCAAATATGGAAAGAAATGTCAGTGGGTGGAGTTTTTCTTAAGTGGACTTGCCTTTATTAAGTATTTTGTTGTTGTTCAACAGGCATGTTTGTAATGCCAGTTTTGCTTAACATGCATGTCAGTTTTAAATGCAAACACTTGAATTCTTGACATACTTTTTTACTAGTGTGAAAAATCCAAAATGTAATTTAAGTAAAGGGAAGATGATTCCTTGTGTTAGTCGGTCGTTTCTGAGCTAATTTTCAGATTCTTCAAAAAACATGTCTTCCCTCCACACCCCACATGTCTGTTAGAGCTTCCTAAATCAGTGGGAGGTACAAATTGTTCATAAGGAAAAAGAAAGGTGATGTTTCCAATGGATTAAGATTTGGACACTAAATTTGTGAAGCTAAAAGCTATAAAAGTATATTCTTTGTACAGTTATTTTATGTTATTTTTAGGGGAGAAAAAGATGTAAAATTATGCTAGGTTTGCATACTATTTTTCAATTACTGGAATAAATGCTTAGAATTGTCATCTAAGTAAGGAAGTTAATGAAGAAAATTGGTGCTGCTTTTAGCATTCATTTCCTCTTTTGAGATGCTGCCCTCTCTGACAGGACAGGGCTCACTTCCTACCTGGTTTTTGTGGTGATGCAGTCTTTGCTTCTGTTTCCTGTGCAGACAGCAGCACATCTAACCCACCAAGGAGTTCACTCTTAATGTATGGTTGTATTTGCATTGAATTAAAGCATTTGTAGGTGAACTTACTTCTACTTGTCCTTTTAATACATTTTTAAAAGCCTGCTTTAGAAATTTAGAAATTAAAAAAACCCAATAGTTTAAGTCCTTCCATTTAATGCATCCCACAGTTCTTAGCTAGTATTCCCATAAACATCAGAAATAATTTAATTGGTTTCTGTGGGGGCAGGGGGAGAGAGTTGAGGGGCAGGAGGAGCCTTCCAGGTAAGTGAATGGGGTGATGATGGAATTCACCATCTTTCTGCAGTTCTGGTATCTTTATGTAAAGCTTTCCTGCTTCAGTCTCCACTGTAAACTCTCAAGTCCTTAGGTGAGCACTGTTATTTTGAACAACTCTGCTTTGGCAGCTGCCCTTCAACCCAGTGTTGCTGCCCTAGAGAACTTTTTGAAGAAAGTAGAAGGAAAGCATATTAAGGTGAATGGATAACCAAAAAAGTGCTTGTAATAGAGATGTGGTTTAATTCAGTGACAGGTAGAAAATGTTAAAATGAACTTAAGTATCTGTTCTTGAACATTTCCTTCATTCTTTTGCGTATGGTCTTCAGAAATTTCAGTACCAAATGAATCTGGTTTTAATGTTCCTAATACTAATTTCTTCTAGATGAAGAAGAATCTTGTTAAGTCCTCTAAGTGAATCCTTTAAGCCCAACTAAACTTCCTATCATTAATGCATCAAAACCTCTCTAGTTTTGCTTCAGGAAACAGGAAATATTGACCACTTTGATCCACATGGATGGTGAATATACTACCATCCAGCCACCCAATACCCATATGATGGTTTAGTTTTCGTTACTGTTATCCACTTTCATAACTGTCTTTTTGTTTTACACAGCAATTTAGAGATGAGATATTTCTAATTCATTTGTTCATAGGCCACAGGGGTTACAGTCTTCAGCAATCTTAAAGTCTTAAAAAAAAAATCTCCTAGCCCACTCTCAAGAAGAAGCATACTAAGACATGGCTTTCAGAACCTGCAGCTATGTGTGTGAACAGAGCATAATTCACATCTGTGAACTCTTATCAGTCAGATTTTAAGTGGGATTATCTTCCAGCTAATAACACAGACTTTACTGCCTTCAGAGGAGAGTTCTTACGACTTGCTTAAATGAGTGTAATTTCAGCTAGCAGAAGTCTCATGACTGCTAGTAATATTAACTTACTACTTATTCCTCTTGTATTATACAATTTAGGGGATTTCCTGTAATAATTGCAGGTAGCCTTTTCATTTTCAGTTGTCTGTCACTCATTAATCAGTGTCTTAAGAGTAGTTGTCAGGACAAACCTCATCATTTGTACAGTCTTGTTTAATTAATATAAATTGCAAAGCTCTAATGCTGTATTTCAGACTTAAGCCTTTGGATATAGAGTTTATGAAGCGCCTGCATGAAAAAGTGAATATCATTCCACTTATTGCCAAAGCAGACACACTTACACCCGAGGAATGCCAACAATTTAAAAAACAGGTGAGTTGAAAAATTAATATTTACAACATAGGATAATTTAGTAAGTTGATCCCTGTGGAAATGGTGAGATTTAACTTACATGCAAAGTTTAAACCCTGAAGCAATAACTTGAGACAGCAAAGCTAAGTAATTTATATCTCTAGATTTAATTATAATTCTTGGTGAAATAATCTTGTTTCTGTCCTCAGGGGAGGAGGTTTCTAGTACGTTTCTTGGCAAGTGAAATAATTCACTGCTGAGATAAAAATCAGTAAGGGAGGAAAGAAGCTTTCAAGAGTTAGGTGCCTAACAGAAGTGTGTTAAAAAAAAGAAGGTATTCAACAATATCAGTGTATTACTGTTTGCATTGTGGTATTCACTTCCATGTTGATGCACTGTAGCTATTAAAGATACCTCAAGTATTGGATGAGAACCGTAAACCTGTTCACCCTTGGGTGCGGTAATGCATTTTAAAGATGGTGAGATAATTCTAACATTGATACAACTGATACAATGTCTTTGTATTTGTAGAATACATTTGCTATGAGTGTCTACAAGTAGTTTGTTTTATTTTCAGCTACATGATCAGAGTAGAACAGTTAAGCTTTGTAGTATGGTGTGAAGAGGACAAGGAGAACCCAGAACAAGACAAGACATGAAGTTTGTTTTATCGAACTCTGTCCAGTCCTAGTTTAGAAGAACACAGGGTTCTGAAAAGAAGGTGGCATTAAGAGGTGTTGTGTGTAAAACTCTTGATTTAATTAGATTAGAATAAAAATTAGATTACAAAATGAAGGGAAAAAATGGTAGAACACAGAATATTTCTAAATATATAAGCAGCTTTATCAATGAGTGGATGTTTAATAGGGGAGGCTTTCCCAAACCAAACTTTGAAAATAAGTCCTTGCCTGATTTGGAAACTTAACTTCTCTTGAGACTGCAAACCCATGAGCCAGAAATATTCCCCAGGGCTCTGCAGTGCAGCTGTCAGCTAAATGGTCTAATATTTTTCCGTCCTGAAATTCTGCAAAACTAATCAGCTTGTTTTTAAAAATACCCTTCAGACAAATAGAGCATCAAAACAGTACAGTCACTTTTTTGATGACGCTCTCAGTTATTCTTAAATTTTCATTAGTGCTTGCACATGTTTTTCAACACTACTAACTGCTAGAGTTAGTCCATCAGTCACAAGCTCTGTTGAAATAGGCAGGTGATCCTGCTTCAAGCAGCTGATGCTCAGGTGTGCTAGAAACAGAAAAGAATAGAAGTGACAGCAGTAGCTGTTGTGGGAACTCGAAGGGATAAAGTGTGCCTGCGATTATCTGTTCAAGTATCTGGTTTTTTTAAGGGACTCAATTGCGAGACTGGTCTGGCAATTTGTTGTATTAGGTTTTGCACCTAATTCTGTGCGGGTAAAATTTCCATTTGAGTAAACCTCTTGTTTGTCCTGTTGTAGAAAACCAGTTTTAACTTTTGCTGTCTTATATTGGTGGATAATATTCTGGTAGCTGGGAGGCTCTAGCTCTGGTTATATCTTCTCCTGGCTAAGGAAGGATAGTCATACTATGAACCCCTTGGGGTCACCTGAGGGTGTTAAACACGTGCAAGTTTTATGTTGTAATTTATGTCACTTTAATCTAAAGGATTTTACATACCTAACAAAAGGAGGAGAATCAGACTGCAAAAAAAAAAAATCAAGCTGTTTGAAAGTATGAAATCCTCAAACAAATAATAATTTTGTTTCTAGATAATGAAAGAAATCCAAGAACACAAAATTAAAATATATGAATTTCCAGAAACAGATGATGAAGAAGAAAATAAGATTGTTAAAAAGATAAAGGTAAACTAATTTTCTTTTGAAAAAGTGCTTATGGAGGGGCAGGGGGGGTTGAGTTTGAAAAGCATTCTTCATTAATGAAGAGCCCACCAAAATATTTCGAAGGTAGAGATCAGATATAGAGCTGTCATAAGGGTCACTGTTCCTTATCAGAAGCAATGAATGACATTTTTAAGTCATCGAAGTCCTTCAATGGCTAAAATTCAGAATGAGAGCACTAGATCACATGTTCATTAATGAACTCTTAAAGATCACTTTTCAAAATTCATCCTTATTTGACTTCTATCCACCTTCTACAGCCTAACACATTTTTTTTGTTCTGAGCTTTGAAGGAGGCAAAGGTTGTCTTTCAGACAGAGGTGTGCAGTGGCATGAAGTGTGTGCATTACAGCTAATGGCTCTCTGGCTGATTGATGTACTGAAACCTTAATGGAGATAAATGACTAAAGAAAATCAAAAGGACTGTCAGGCTGTTGAAAGGCTTTTTCTTAGTTTACTCATGTTTTCAGTTTGTTCTTTCATGTTGGAGTCCATGTTGTATATGTTTCTCAAGCCTTGCTTCTGTTTGTTCAGTAGCTATAACAGCTTGTAAGAGCTTTCAAATTTTTTTGTCAGTGGGGAAATCTCCTACGATACATAAACACAAATAGCACAAAAATGACAGATATTCTGGGACTAAGCCTAGAGAAGAGCAGAATAAAAGCAAAGACAAAAGTGCAAAATACTTAGCTTTGTACTCTGTCCCTTTCTGCCCCTTGAAGCGGCTCTTGGCTCCTTTGTTGCTTGTTACACTGGAGGCATTCTCAGTTCAGCTGAAAACGAGGACTTGACGTAGTTCTTTGCCAAACCTTTGAAAACTGGGTACAAGATCCAGTCAAAGTAACAGCCCTTGTAGCCAGTGGGAATATGAATTGGTAAATAATTGTGCAGTTGAGTAAATAGGAAATGGTTTGCCTTCTGCTTAGCTTACTAAGTAACAGTAATGTCTGTTTCTTAACTAGATTTACAGAATCCAGCAACATAAGGAACTCAGAAGGAGTGTGTGTATATATAAGTCATTTAACTGGGCAGAGGTCAATAAACATCACTGTTCTTGCACTTTTGGGTTAGCTGCATTGCAGTGTTACAGCACTGACCTAGCTTACGTTAAGTTGATACATGGGCATGCTTTCAGTATCTTTTGGCAGCAGATTCTAATTTTTAAAGTCATACTTTATCTTGTAGGACCGTTTACCTCTTGCTGTGGTAGGTAGTAATACGATCATTGAAGTCAATGGCAAGAGAGTTAGAGGAAGGCAGTACCCATGGGGTGTTGCAGAAGGTAAGGCTTTCTTGTGATTTTTTTTTTAATCCATTTAAAACTTACTAGGCATGAGTCTGTATTTGAAATGTTTGAAATGCTTAATTTGAGTGGTCTTTGGTCTGGAAATTAATTGAATATACCATTTTGTTATTCTAACAATACTGGAACAAGGTAAAGTTTTCAGCAACATGTAACTTTGCAAGCAGATTTCTGCCTCAGTGAGGAATGGTAAATCCTGTAGTAATTTACTGCAGGTAAAGATGTGATTTAAATTACAGTTGTTTTCTAGCTTTTTAACCTAATTATCTTCATCTAAAACCTGTGTATTAAATTCTTCTTTCTAGAGCATTCACGTTATAAATATTAATTTGATCAGTTCAATTGTCATAAATACAATTTTTTCCCAAAACATCTGAGTCTTAAGTGCTGGGGTGTAGCAACAAAAAGGTGCATGGTAATGAATATAGTAGTTTTTTCCTTTTTTTTCTTTTTTTTTTTTAATTTGTTTAAAACTTACTTTCTACTGGTATAGAGACTTGAAGATAACTGCATGTTCTTCTGACAACCATTTCTTGTGCTTTAATGCCATTCATATATTTCAAATGCCACATGGCATGAGTTCCACCATGCTCTGTAGTAAAACAATCACTATTAGACTGTTTTTTCCATGATCATTGAGGTTTTTTTTCTTTGGTGTGCATGTATTGAATAAAGAGAATATTTTTTTTCCTCACTATTTCTGCCTTCCAAGGGCAATGGACTATAAATTGGATGCAGTGTAAAACAGACAAAAAAACCCCAGCCAACAAGCAGTGTATGGACCAATACTTTAAAAAGGAATGCTGTAACACTTTGAAGTGCATGTCTGGCAGGAAATGAGGTTTGGCAGAAAGTAAAAACCAGCTGCATCAGAGAGGATCAAGCTTTATTTCAGGCTCTTGTGCTGGCATTTGGAGATGTGCAAAATGGTGCTGCTTTTCTTTATTTTAAAACAAATTTCTGAAGGGTTTTATGTTCGCGATTGTATGACTTTTGGAGGGGAAGAGCTAGCCTAACTAAAAGGAACCTCTTGGGGTGGGTTTCAGTCTGTCAGCTAAGGACAGAGATGATGCTTTTTTGAGAGTATGACTTCATGTACCATCTGAACGGAATTTACCAGTCTGGGTGAAACCATGGAATAAAATAACGCAGGAGTGCAGATACAAGAATGAACGCACAAAGTGGCAATGTTCTGCATTTTTCTGTAGGATTCACTGAATTTACTTGGGCTTTTTAATTCCTTCATCCTGTTTTTTTTCCCTCCTTCCCATGAAAATGTCTGTCTTTACTTCAGAGGCACATTGGAACCTGCCCTGTGCCTTTCTTCTGTGTGTGCTAAGAGCTTTGTGTGTTGCCTTCTCTGTCTGCACATCAGGGAGTTCTGGAGTGTGCATTTTTCTCCAGTGTCATTTCATGATCTCTCAGGGAAATGCCACTCACAGCATCAGCCTCTTCTGCATTAGTGGGGTGATAGGCACAGTGGAATAGGTGGCATCAAGTGACAGCTGCCAGTTCTCTCTTGGTCTGTAGGTAGGTGCATCAAATTCAGTACACAACCTTCCTTTGCTTCATTAATAAAGAACTAGATCCATATTAAAATTAAGACTTCTGCAACATAGTGGACAGGGACAAATGGGCTGAGTCTGTCTTTTAAAGGTTTTTGGATATAGATAGATCCAGACTGAGGTCTTCACTTAGTGCCTGATCCTTACACAACTGTCCTAGCAGACATCCAAAGGATCCAACAGTTAAACTGGCAAAACTCTGTTTCTGTTGTGGTATGTTATTCTGCTGCACTGACTCAGAGAACAGTTTGCCAGTATGGCTTAGGGGAGCATAGGAACTCTGCTAGTAAAACACATTATTATAGTTATGTTGTTAATGCTTTCCTTCTGTTAACACACATGTTGTTTGAGTAAGGAAAGGCCGTGGGAGTAATTTGTTGTTGGAATGAATGTAGATGGATGACATCTTACCTCTGTGTAAGGCACAGATTTTGGTTGACATCTCAACAAAAGCTTATTTCTTGCAGTTGAAAATGGTGAACACTGTGACTTCACAATTCTGAGGAACATGTTGATAAGGTAAGTAACTGACAGGTAACATTAAGTTTTCTGGTATGCCTGAGAGATTGGGAAGTCATATACTGGAGAAAAAAGAATTTGAGATAGTGAGTTCATATGAATTCCCATATTTTTAATTGCAAACAGGTATCTTACATTTTATGATATCTTGTTTAACCACATATTTAGTAAGCAGTGGTACTGGCAGCGAATTTTTGTGATTACTTGTTCTGGAAAATTGTGATAGTCCGTAGGAACCTGAGTTATCTGTTAGTGCTGATGTGTACTTAGTTGTAGGCATTTTCTAAGAACTTTAGCACTGAAAATTTACCTAAAGCAAGACTGCCTGTGCTTTGTTGTGTTAGGTACTGAGTCCTGTGCTCCCGGCAGTCCACTAGGTGACATCTGCTGTAACAGCTGTTCGTTTGATTCCTAAACTTTACTTTTCTCCAGGCTGACAATGGAAAACTGTGAAAAGGAGATAATGCTTTTAGCTTAGTCTTGAACTTAACGTTTAGCTTTTGTAGAGTTACAAGATAGAAACGAGGAAGTGTTGGCTTGTTGTTTCTTGCCTGACATGCTTTTTCTCGCCTACTGCAGTAGTAATATACAGTTTCCTTATCTGCCTATCAAATACCTGCAAGTTTGTCCACAGAACTTAAACTTTCCAAAGACTGGTCCTGTAAGTTAGTGTTTGGAATATTGCAAGCTTTAGATAATTCGGTGCAAAATAATCTGGTATTTCTGTGCCTTTGCTGTCTTGACAGCTCAGATTTAAATGGAAGAGTAACAACATTATGGGGAATGGGACATTAATGGAGGAATATAATTTAATTCAAGTCAATCTGCAAAATGAACACGGACTGATTTTTAAGAGAGTATTTTGTATTTGTGCACTAAGCTGATGAATTACACTTATTGACAGAACTCACATGCAGGACCTGAAGGATGTCACTAACAATGTACATTATGAGAACTACAGAAGCAGAAAACTGGCAGCTGTTACATACAACGGTGTTGACAACAACAAAAATAAAGGGCAGCTAACAAAGTAAGTTCCTGTTAAGGCTGTATTACACTTTAATCTTTTTCCTCTCCTTTTTTTGGTTGGTAGGTTTTGTGAATGTGTGGTGGTATTTTCGGTTTCGGGTTTTTGGGGAGAGGTGCTGGTGGGTTTGTGTGTATATAGCCTTCAGTCAGTTGTCTCTGCTGTGTCTGAAACTATATGCTGCTTGTTTACTTGTAATTTGGGTTTTTTTCCTCTTTCACTAAGGTTTACACTAGTTTCACTGAATATGTTAAATAATAGATTCAGTTCTGCAGAGAATCCTTACATTTACTTGGAGTTTTATTTTACTGGCACTGCAAAGTTTCTGTGCATTAGTCTTTCAATTTTTAGTTTACATACTACTTTTGGAATTAGTGGTTCTTCTGCGTGAATGAACAATACTCTGTGTCAGGGATGTTTTTGAGAAGAAGGGGTTAATATTTGTTTAGAAACTGAAAAAGCAGACCCGCTCCTGTCATCTTTGAAATGCTACTCATATGGCTGCTTATCATGGCAGGGAAATTATCGCAACATCATTATCTTTTGTGAGAAGTGAGTTGCAATGCAGTGTTTGGGGGCTTTTGTAGCTGTTTTTTTAAACTCTGATATGTCATTTTTATTACCTCAGACAAGAAGTTATTTGCCAACCTGATGAAGTTACTGAATGATTTAAAACTATGCTCTACTGTATTCTGAACTGTATAATGCTATTTGAGAATAGCTACACTCTTAAATATCCTGCTCTGCATGTAGTAACTGCATCAACAGTAATTAGTGATTAAATAATTAATAATTAATGATGCTCTTATTTTGTACTATATTTAAGTACAAATTTCTCAATCAAAATATAGGGTACTATTCTTTTCAGCTAATGGTATGCAGAGTTACAGCTGTTCTTCCTGAAAAAGATCCCTGAAATTAGTTGGGAAAACCTGCTATTTGCATCCATATGACAGCTACAAGGCCATTCTTCACTAAAGACATGTCTATGCTACACTCTCTCAATGCTTCAAGAGTTGTGAGGGAATGATTCAAGTGGACGCAATTTAATTTCATCTAGTGTGAGTCTACATGAGACTTCTCTGCTCAGCACTGACAAAAAAAGTAATAGTTTATGTCAGTTATAGCAACTCTTCAGAAGTGTACTTGAATTTAAGTAGAGCTTCTAATGAGGTCAAGTCTTAAAAATACTAGTTTTCAAATATATGTGTCCATAACACTGTGGTTACTTCTTCTCACTGTCATGTTTCTTGCCATCATGTTATCCCTGACTCGTATCTCAAGGCTTCTGAGTGCACATAGCAAGTATGTCAGGTGAAAATGTAGTAATAGGAGTGCAGAAGAGAAAATTCTGCATTTCCTCCAGGACTTCTAACTTGCCATTACTGTGCTTTTTACTGTACTATTATTTGCTATTACTGTACTGAAAAATGAAACTTTTTTTCTCCATTGTGATTTGGGATATCAAAGGAAGTTGTTTACATTTTTCTGTGCATGTTATTAAATACTGGGATTTCTTATATACCTGTCATAATCGTAGTATGTTTTCCTTAGATTTTGAAAAATCTGAATTTTAGTGACAACGCTTTGACCATTTTTGTTTTGCGCTTGCTTAGATTTGTGTTAGTCTGCACCTACAAACTCAGTCTGTTACCTCATCCATGTAAGGACTGGTTATTCTGCATTCTTAAAAATAACAACAGAGTGACTATTTTAAATTATTTTTTTATTCCTATATTGCAGACACAATGAGATGTTATTTTATACAAAAATACATCTATGAGTAGGTTTCAAAACTCTTTGTGACCTTTATTCACCCCTTCACCCCACTCAGTTTCTGATAGCATTGCTGATACTTCTTTTGAGCCAGAACCTACACTAAGAGGGTCTGGAATTACTTTGCTTTCTGAAGCATGCTCACTTTGCATCTCCTGTCACTTCGGATCATTGTGCTGTCCCACCTGAATATTTCCAGGTGAATGTGCCTTCTGGAACTATTTTCTCCATTAGAAATCTGTTGCTTGGAACACTGCAGTACTGCAGCTCAGAGATGAATAAATACAACTGGTGCTCTTTGCTATCAGGGTTTCTTTTTTTTGTTCAAGAGAATGAGTAAATAATTGCACTTTGATTCAGCCATCTGAAAGATGGCAAAGTCTATTGCAAACTTACGAAGAGTATTTTGAATGCTTTGTAAGAGTTTGTTCCCCAGAACATAGGGTGACTTAATAGGTAAATATATGAAATTTTTGAGTGCATGTGCTGGTTATGAAGCAGCTGATGCTATTTTTTTTGGTTTTACTTTAACCATATGTTGAGTTGCAGCACTTTTTTTTTAAGCTTTAACATGTTTTTTTGGTTTTAGTGTGTTTTTGTAGCTTTTGGTTTTTTAATCTAGTATAGTTGAAGCAGCATAGAAGGAATTTTCCTGATAACCATGTGCCTCCTGGAAATTGAGGGGGATGAACAGATATTAACAGTTTATCTGTGCCTCCCTTTAGGAATTTTATGCTTGCCTGCTTGCCTTTTGAAAGAATTGTCTGTCTCAAAATGGGGCAATATCAGTTCTTTCATGGGAGAGAGATCCTGTGTCTCTGTGTGAGGATGGAGACGTGCTCTGCTGCTGTCTGGTGTAATTATACATATAACCATATCACAAGCATGTGGTTAAACACAGATACACCCCCTGGCTCTGGAGACTCCTAAGCTACTGGGTTTTTGGAGACTGGGAGGGCAGACATAACAGGAGACATACATGCAGTGGTGCTTGTACTTTTCCAAAAGTATCTCCTGCTGGCAGCTGTTGGAGGCTGGATTGACCTTTTGTACCTTTAAAACAGCTGTATTTTTATGATCTTAGCAGATCTGTTTTTCACACAGCTGCTAACATATTTCTTCAGACAAAAATGCAAATGTGAAAACAAACAGAAGTATGTGCTACAAGTTTTAATAATACTGTGCAGATCAATTGAAACAGGTTTTTTTCTGTCCAGTTAATAATTTTATCTCTGATTTGCCTCCTTTGATTTGGTGAAACTTGGCTGTTCTGTAAGTAACATGTTAACCCAAGAGCAATCCGAAGCATGTGTTTTCCATGGTTATGGAGCCTTTTTTGTATTTTAGGCTGTGTTTGATTTTTCAAATTTTCAGTATCATCCTAACCATTAAAAAAAATAAAATAAAATGTCAGGGGTAGTCTTCACATGTGTAGATAACTTGTCTCTTTAAATTGTGTGGTAATTTTAATTTCACATATGTGTACTATGTGACATGTGAGAAAATTGGCATTTGCTCTTAAATTTAGAAGTTGTAATTCGAGAAGTCTTTTTGGTTTGCTGTATGAAGCTGCTATCTTCAGTGAATTTAAAAGTAAAAATCTTACTTTTGTTGAAAGTCATATTGTACGTCGTAAAGATGGGTCTTACCTATCATCGATCCAAGGTAGCAAAATACACAATGCTCTAGTCCTTCTGACTGCTAAGCCCGGACCACTTCCAGCTCCTTTTGCCTGTGTTCCTGGCGAATTCTGTGGAACGGCTCTAATGCCATGAAGGCTGTAATGCCATGCCATCTGAGAGGATGGTGAGATCAGAGCTTGTTTTCAGCCCGCTTTTCGCGGAGCCGAGGCGCGCTGGGTGCATCATCCCGGTGCCCGGGGGAGGTGACGCTGCAGCCGAGCCGCCGCCGAGACCTCTGCTGGCCGTGGGAGCCAAGTGCTCTTCCTGCAGCGCCACGACATTCCCGGGCGTTCGATACACTGTCCTCTTCTAGCTGACAGATCCTAAACGGGGAGATGAGCCTCCAGGTGGCATTGGTTTCCAAAAACTTCTTTAGAACAAGTGGTGGTTCATTTCACTAAAATATTTCAAATCTCTTTAAAAGCTTAGATGTTGTAGGAAAACTATTCCTGAAAGCATCTGCACATCAAACCTGTGTTAATATTGACATTAGTGATTAACTAACTGAATTTGAAATAAATATAACAAGCTTTAACTAACCATTTTTTCTTTTAGTATGAAAAATTTGCTTTGGGGGGAGCACATAATTAGCTTTAGGAATCTATTAATATTGAATTTACTTTTTTAATTATTGCTTTTTGGTTTTGTGGTTTTATTTAAGCATGCTAAGCTAAGCCTCTGTATTTTTTGTTTTTTAGATTTGACACAGTTGAAGGCATGTAAGTGGTCATTTAAATTTTTCCAAAAAACTTAAGACAAAAATTCTATAAACACAAAAAAGATTTCACTGTTTGATGTTTCAAATTTAAAACAGTTTCCTAGTATCCCGCTCTTGGCATTGTTTTTTCCCCTAGCAGTTGGTTTGGGCTTTTTTTTTTCCCTAAAGCTGTGCTACTGCAAATTTTAGGCATTTATAAAGAGTGACAAATACCTCTGTGAAAACCCATCCTCTTTAGAAACCTTTTGGCTAAGATTCAAGTGAAATTTGATCAAATTTCAAAAATCAGTAGAAGTTGCATAGATTATGGAATTCCTCCAGTTTCTATCCATAGCTCAGTCATCTTTATATGGGTGCTTATAAAGAATTAGTGGAATCTTTATCCTTACATCTAAATTTACAGCTCTTCATTGAATTGGGGATTTAGTAACTTTTATAATTTCTGACCATGATTTTATCTTCTTACCTGCTTGCAGAGGTTCTACTTTGAACATATTTAGAATAGTTTTTAATTTTTGCAGAATAACGTAGAGGACTGTTATTAGAGCACATGTCCTCTGAAATCAGTTAAATGTTTTACATCTTTGTCTAGTGGTTTGTGGGTTTTTTTTCCCTTCAGCTCTTCTTTTTTGTTGTGTTTTTTTTTGTTTGTTTTTGTTTAAGTCCCTTGTATAATTTTGCCCTGAAATACAGGGTGATGTGCTTTTACCCTAAGTATGTGTCACATACTTAGGACCTAACAAAACCAATTGTGACCTATGTTGTAAAGCTCTCAGCTGTAAATGCTCGCCTGTCAGTTAATCAGATTTTCTGTGCAGACTGATTTTTACCACTTTGTCAAATACAGCTTGCATGACATCACCATTGGATTACTAAGTTGTCAGTCAGAGGACGCTTCTGCTCCCCTTTCAAGTTAAAACTGTAGCAATGATTCCTCAGTATTTACTCTACTTTATAGATTAATTTTTGAAGAGCAGATGCATTTGAGAACTTTACATTTCTAAAAGAAAATAGTCTCGTTTTGGTAGCTGCTTAGCTTCCACAAGTACTGCTACTCACCTCTTCCTTCACTTTCTTACTATTTTTGTGCATTATTGTACCTCACCTGTGTTTAACCATTAATTTTTTCCTTGAAAAAGGTTGCTAGCAGTTGGCCTTTTGAAGGACTAAAGTAAAAATTAAACTGAAGATCAATTTCAGTTCTGTATATTGTACAGCATTTTACTCACAAGTCCAAGCATTGCAACTATTAATTCAAATTCAGATTAATATATACAAATTCAGTTTAATATATACATTAGCTATCCTCTGCTGATTGATTGTAATGATTCCAAATATAATCAGTTCTTCATTTTTGCCAGCACAATAGTTAATAGTTTGCCATTTTAAGCCATAGATACTCGAAACTGAAACAAGAGGCCAGTGATTTGTTTTGATTGCTCTTTGTGGAACAGCAGAGTCTTACAAAACTCTGTGTAGCAGCCATCACTAGATCACAATCATCCTGTTCTATTAGATACTTAGAGTGAAACTTGCTATTTAAAACCCATATCACCTTAACATGGATAGCAGGCTTATACAGCTTAAAAAAATTCAGTACAATCCAGGAAAGCATTCCATAAAGTATATGGAAAAACTAAAAATAATGTACATTATTTTTATATATTACATTTATTAATAGCTTCCTAAAGGAAATACTGATGTTCAGTTGCCCAAACATTTTTTTCAAAGCTGATCTCTCTTCAAAACTATGACCAGAGCATTCAACCCAGTTGTAATGTTAAATGACTCTTGGGCTCACTTGGAACAGTGAAGATTCAGAGAGAAAATAGGACTTTAGTCTGCAGCGCTCTTAATTTTCTTGTTATGTCCATTAATTTTGTTATATATTTGAATTATGGGGAAGAAAAAGATGCCTGAAGATCACTTGGAAGATGCTAATTTTCTTTTTCTTGTTATAACATTGATTTCCTCTCTTCTCATGACCAGGTGGTTCTACAGATAGAAAGTCAAGAGTTTCTGTTAACCTAAATGTAGTGTAAATCAATTGTGGGGGAGGAAAAGACATTGTATGAAATGTCTTTTTGAGTAAAGCTTATGTAAACAGTTAATATAATAATGCAAATTGAATTTAAGCTAGCAGTGCCTACAGCGGTGTGTTTATCTTACTGCTTCAGCATTTTTATCTTGCTTTCTCCAGATGCCCTAATGTAACAGACAGGGAAAGAAGTTCTTACTAGCTAACTGCTTCTTCTGGATTTATGGCAGGAGCCCGTTGGCACAGATGGAGGAGGAAAGGAGGGAGCATGTAGCCAAAATGAAAAAAATGGAAATGGAAATGGAACAGGTGTTTGAGATGAAAGTCAAAGAAAAAGTTCAGAAACTGAAGGACTCTGAAGCTGAGGTAATCAGAATGTTTTAAACACCAATATAACTTGAGGCTGCACAGGTGTAGAGATGGGACTTTTTGCCAAGACTTTGCAACATAATTGATTCCCTGGTTGGTTTATATGTGTAAAGACATTCTTCTTTCTCAGCTTGTTGTCTTTGCTGAAATGGTACAAGCCTAAACTTTAAATGTATTTTTAATGTTCACATGCGTTCTATTTTTATTTTCAGTCGTAGCATGTTAAAATACTCCTTAACTTCCTTACCCTCTTTTTCTCCCTCTTCTTTGGAATATTTTGTGCTTAATCTTCCACGTGATTTTAAAAGTTCTTGAGACTTTTATGGCTTATATAAGCTAATGCTTAGTAATGATAATTTGCTCTGTGTATTGAAAAAGCATTTCAGGAATTGGGCACAATGGCTATAGGAAATCACCTAAATGAGAATAACTAGGGTAAGGAAGAGTCAGGGATATGTTTTTGTCAGTGTTCTGGTATCATTGAACAAATGTTATGGATACTTAACTCTGATTTCTGACATCTCCAGGTGGAGTCCTCACAGTGAAACTGGTTTCTTACAGGATTCAAGGGGCTCTGAAAGTGGTCTTTTTAAGGGACTATTATAATTAGAAATTTAAGTAAAACTAATTTTCTAAGTTTTGGGAAAGCAGTTTCTCACAAGAAACCTAATGGAGAAGTTCAGAACTGTCAAAAGTTCCCAGAGAAAGTTTAGCTTCAAATTTGAGGAGGAAAAATGAGGAAACTTGGAAGGGTAGTTGAAATGCTTGGCAGCCTAGGCACAATAAGGAGCCAAGGCATACTGGATCAGCGGAAAAAAAAATCAATCTAGCTTTTCTTTTTGAGAACTGAATAGATAGGGATATAAATAGTAAGATACACCAGTCAGCAATTGGCGGATTTTAAAGCTAGATGTTTTATCTGGATCATGGTTTTTGTAGTCATTTGATTTATCCTTTCCTCAATTTCTGTCTCCAGTCTTTTTGAACCCTTTTATACTTCTGGCCTCCACATTCTCCTTATTATGTGAAAAACAAAAATATTTCTTGTTTTCATGTACTATCTCAGGACTTTTTGACTTGAGTGTATCCTGTGATACCAGTTTTTTACGTTCCTGCAATTTGTTCTTTTTACTTCACCATTCATGGTTTTGTAAACTTCTGTTGTATTTATCTAAGTGTAGAAAAGTAGGCAATAGACAGTACCATGTAAAAAATGTGTAAAAGGAAATATGTTTCCAAGGGTTTGTGTAAAATGGGGTCTTGCAAGAGAGTAAGGAAAGAGGAAGTTTTATATCACTTTCTCTGAAGTGTGGCCATCAGGTCGAGGCAGGTGATTGTGCCCCTCTACTCCACTGTAGTGAGACCCCACCAGGAGAGCTGCATCCAGCTCTGGGATCCCAGCACAGAAAGGACATTGATGTGTTGGAGCGAGTCCAGAGGAGGACACCAAGACAACGAGAGGGATGGAGCACCTCTTGTATGAGCGAAGGCTGAGAGAATTGGAATTGCTTAGCCTGGAAGAGAGGAGGCTTTGTGGTGATGTAACTGTGGCCTTCCATACTGAAGGGACCCTACAAGAAAGATGGAGAGGGACTGTTTACAGGGATATGGAGTGACAGGACAAGGGGAATGGCTCTAAACTGAAAGAAGGTAGGTTTAGATCAGATATTAGGAGAAAGTTCTTTATTATGAGAGTGGTGAGGCACTGGAACAAGTTGTCCAGAGAAGTTGTAGATGCCCCATCCCTGGACATGTTCAAGGTCAGGATGAATGGGACTTTGAGCAGCCGCATCTGTTAAAAGATGTCCCTGCCCTTGGCAGGAGGGTTGGAATTAGATGATCTTTAAGGTCCCTTCCAACCCAAACCATTCTATGATTTAACTCAATCAAAAAAAATTACACCACACAAAAGGAATCACTTCTCCCGACAAGTATTTCCATCCTCACATACAACGCATTTGATTGTCAGTCTGTCCCATCAACTTGCAGGAGAGACTTTTTATTCTGTTTTGGAATGTAGACAATTCACTTACTCAATAATACTAATTCATATAATTACTGAATAAATTAATCCACCTAATTTTTTTTCCAAATAGATCCACGATATAGTTAATGCTATAGGATGAAATCAATGTTTAGGTTTTTTCCCCCCACAGAAAGTTGAAGATGCTGCTCTTTTATGCATTAGTGATACTCAAATGCTTTGCAATTTGCTACTTAATGGTTGCACCAAATATCAAAGTATTTTCTAATTTCCTTTATTGGCCAAACGTAGCTGCTTACAAATCCTATTTGTAACTTGGGCAGCATTTGGGGCATTTTCTGTTAACTGTAAAATGAAGCTATGGGATTAATAAACTTTTGGTTTCAGTTATTGGCAGTACCTATCACCGTAGAGTTTTTAGTCTGAGCTACTTTCTCTGAAGAAAAATATAACACATAATTTCATTGAATTAGTAAATTTAATTGCTGATGATTATTAGTACAGTTCCAAAAGTTGCTGTGTTTTCTGCACTTACTGACTCTGTTCGTAATCTTCTACAGCTGCAGCGACGCCATGAGCAAATGAAAAAGAATTTGGAAGCACAACACAAAGAATTGGAGGAAAAGCGTCGTCAGTTTGAGGACGAGAAAGCGAATTGGGAGGCTCAACAACGTATTTTGGAACAACAGAATTCTTCCAGGTAAATTGCAGTCTTGTCCTGCAGTTCATGGTAAAAGTTCTGTAGCTTTCTGCTAAAAGGCAATTTCTGAGATAATAATGGTCCATTCATGGTAGTTGACCACTATGGAAGTGTCACTCAAAAGCTAAGAAAAATCTTGAACTGCTTTTAGTTACAAATGACCATATTTCAGCAATAGTGGGAAAATTATTAGCTTCTACAGCAGATTTTAGCCTGCAAAAACATGGTACCCGCATATAAATATATCTATGTAAAAAATAGATGTTTATCTTGCTAGGTTGCATCAGACTTCTGGGGGATGAAGAATTAAAGCTTTGAGAGTTAAAATGTTAAATTCCCCTAGTCCTTGGGGCGGGAAATCTGGTCATTCATTCATTCATTCGTTGCTTGATTCACACAGTACAAGTACTGTGTACATAGTAAGTTTCATCCATTGTGTTGCAACCAGTAAAGCCTTATTAAAATGCCTGTTTTAAAAGGTGTATGTTAGTAATTTAAAAAAAATTAGAACATATATGCATTATCTAACAAACTTTGTTTTTTTAATGTCGTTTTAGAACCTTGGAAAAGAATAAGAAGAAAGGGAAGATATTTTAAATGCATCATTTTGACCACCAGTTATGTATTAGTTGCCAATATGCCAGCCTGGACATCAGTGTTTGTTGGATCCGTTTGACCAATTTTGCACCAGTCGTATCCATAGTAATGGATTTAACAGCATGACAAATTTTTGTTAATTTTGATGGAGAATGAGATGCCTTGAATTGTCTAGGGTGTTGTGTACTTGGAAAAATAACAGCTCTAAGTACCTTTTTTCATTCTTTTTTTTTAAACAGGTGTCATTTTAATGCAAAAGAAAACATTTTACTGTTGTACAATCATGTTCTGGTGGTTTGACGGTTTACAGGATATCAAAAAATGCAGGACTCTAGACGGTTTTTAGTGAGGATAAATTGCCATAATATGATGCAAACAATGCTTCTCTATTATTATAATACAAGAATTCCATTCAGTGCAGCATATACAATAATGTAATTTAGTTTAACACAGTTGACCCTATTTTTGACACTTCCATTGTTTAAAAGGACACATGGAAAAACAAAAGTTGTAAGCTTACAGTGCACCTAAGCTTTTTATAACAACCCTTTTATGTTTTGGATTCTTTAAATATATGCTATTCTCATTTAGTAACTTCTTTAGCCAGAAGGATCTCATTACTGCTTCATTTTTGTAATAACATTTAATTTAGATATTTTTCCATATATTGGCCCTCCTAAATAGAATATAGCTTCTTTCATATGGTAGGAACCAGTGAGTAAAACTTTCCTTTAACTCCCTTTTTACATTTTATGGTAAGTAGCAGGAAAACGCATTTATAGGTCATTTCTAGGCAAAATTGTGGAGTTAACTACCAACCTGTTTCTACCTGTGTGCAGTCTTTCTTTATTTTACTAGAAATGGGACTATGGCCTCGAGAAAAACATCACCATTTTGCATTTAGCTGTATTCATATACTGCATTTCTGTATTTTTGTTTGTATTGTAAAAAGTTACATAATAAACAATGTTGTGATGTAACATGCTGCCGTGTCAGGAATTCTAATGGAGTTGAACAGCTGAGTACTTCTCTGGAAACGTGTGAACTTTCTTTCTGGCTGACCTGGGTCTGTGATTCGTCTGAGGAATTGGTTTAAGGTGTAGAAGACCCCTATTTGCGTGGCCGTGCTCTGATTTGGCTAACAAGGATCTTTCTGTCATGCCCAGGAGAGGGCACCAAGTGCCTGCACACCCTGTGCTGTGTCCCACCAGCTCCCCTTCCGGCAGTCCTGCATTTCCCGCTGTCCTTACTGCCTTCTGCAAGCTTTTATGAAGATCTGGTGCATGGGTGGGAATCAGCTCATTTGTAAGTTGTTAAAAATTGATGAGGATTTCTTATGTCTGTGTTTGCCTATGGTATAATGAAGAACATCTCTTCTTTTTGCAGATGTTCCCTGTATTATCCCTGCTATCAGTCTGTTTCTGCTAATTTTTCTTTTACATGAGTTATGATTACAGAAATACGATTTATTCAGCTAGCTTCTCAAAGAAATTGCATTTTCAGTAGTCTGCATAAAGGCCTCCTTGTAACTCATTCAAATACCCTGCCTATCTTTTTCAGAGAAGACACAATATCAGTAGGTGGACATCACTTTCCCTTGCAAGTACACAGAATTACAAAATCTGGTCTGTGGTACATCGCAGAGGATGTACACGACCTACATCTGCCCCTCAAGTTTCAGTTTAATTCAATAAAGTGAAGAAAGTAATAACCAAGTAACAGTTAACATCTAGAACAAGCTGCAGATTCTGAATTTTTGGACTCACCAAAACTGAGGATGCACATTGTGTGGATATACTGGTGCTTTAGCATTCCTGTTTGCTCTGAAATAGACGTTCCCTTTATCAGGAAGCTTGGTTTCACTATGCTTCTCTTCATTCTCCCCACTTATTCTCTAGCCTCTCACACACACAGGATGATCAGAAACTTGTACAAGCTCATCAGCTCTTTTGTATTAATCATAGAATCATGGAATGGTTTCGGTTGGAAGGGTTCTTAAAGTCTAGTTCCAGCCCCCCCATCATGGATAGGGACACCTTCCACTAGACCAGGTTGCTCAAAGCCCCGTCCAACCTGGCCTTGAATGCTTGCAGGGATGGAGCATCCACAGCCTCTCTGGGCAACATAATCTATTACACTGCATTCGTATTTGAAAATGCAGAGCGTGTGTTTGGAGTTTTCTTCTGAAATAGAGCATTGCTCTTTCGGGGAAGACTTCTGTCACCTCGTAACTCGTTTCTTAAATGCTCTGGCTTTTTATGGTAACTTTGGGCTGTACCAGGACTTTTTTATTAAAAAAGTAAAATTGAGAATGGTGCGTGAACCTGTGCCTTACGGTAGCTGTGTAGCCAGTACAAAAGCTATAAGCTAAAGAGGTACTATGAGACAGCTCAGGTTTGTAACTTTTTTCTTCCACTGAATGAAGCATAATTTATGTTATTTCTACAAAGCCAAAACTCGTTTACCTTGCTAATATTTGTGTACTAAAACTTCCCTGAACTACTGTCACAACTGAACAGAGGTTTTGTGGTGTGTATGCTGATCAGCCAGAACCCTGTTGCATCCAGGTGTCACTGGATACGACTGGACTTGTCTCCTGTTTCTTTTAGAGTGTGCAGGGAAACACCACTCCCTCTGCAGAGGCACAGAACAAGAGGTGTCGAGGAGCAGTTCTGTGCATCTGCTGGCCGTTTCTGTAACAGGTGTTGCTACAGTAACATAGTCCAGGCCGTCGTGGGGCTGGCAATTTTGCTGCTTTTGTATGAGAATGAAGATCTCCATTCAGCTTAGTGTATGTTCTGTGAAAGAGCTAGTGAGGGAGAGAAAATAATCCTGTTCCTGCCAAGCATGGCGCTGCAAACAGCCGTGTTGAATGTGCAATTGCACTTAAATATGGGGGGTAGGTATATTTCATTTGATACAGAGATAGGTATGAAAATGCATCTCTATTTTTATATATGAAGAAGTGAGTAAAGACTGCAGACATGAGTTTTTCTTCTGATGTAAAATACATTCCCATATTGGGTAGCTTATCTGGCTGACCACAATTGAGGTTCAGCATCCTGAGTATCAGGATGCTGAAATGGCTGCTTCCAGCATGAAATAAAAGTTTTGAGGGAGTGATGTAGTTCTTTCGCCTTTCACTGCAATTTTCCCATTTGGTAGGCAGTGAGCTGCTGATACCCTGACTCCTCGAAAGGCCACGTGTTGGACCTCTTTGGTTCAGGTGATACTGTGTCAGCAGAGTACTCTTGTGGTCAAGCTGCCAAAACCATTCCTCTGTTGGGCACCTCAGGGAATGAAGCAAATCTACATTTCCCCTTCAAAGTTTCCTCAGTGGGCATAACAAAGATTCTTATTGTTTGAGGATTGCTGTGTCTTCGTTGATTCAGGAAACCCCTCAATCTGATTTAAATATAAAAAGCTTAAAGTAATGCTTTTAAAGGTTTCAATACAGATAAATCAATATGGAAGTCAAGAATTGGGCTGGATCACTGGTTCATGCTTTGACAATAAGCAGAAAGTGTAGCTGAAGTTGTGGAGCAAGCCAATACATGGAGGGTTTGTCTTCCTGTTAGTGCAGCATTGTCAGGCCAATTTGTGGGCAGTGAGTGCAGGCTGCGTTAGTGCCTGAGGTAAGGATGTAGTTTTCCCTGCGGATTACCTGATGAGGTTGCTTTTGCACACAGTTCTTGGGTTTACAAGCCTCTCAATGCAGTTGATGTTTCTCCACTGCCAACATCTCTGTTTCCTGACCTTACGCTGTTTAAGGCTCAGCAAAGGCAGTTGCTCCCTTCTCCACCGTCTACACCCGCCTCATCCCACATTCTGGTGAGTATCCTGTTCTGTCGGGTGGCTGGTGGGTTTGGTGGCCAGTCGTCAGGAGAGCCTGTTTCTCACACCAGGTTCTGCTATGCTGCTCTTCCTGAAAATGGGCTGCCCTTGCCAGCACCTTCAGGAGTGGAGCACTTCTGGAGCTTTGCTCCACGCTGTGGGTTTGCCCACCCCTGCCTTCCTGCTGCCACATGGTTACTTCTCCCAGGAACTACTCAGCGTGTTCCTCTTGGCAGCTTCCCTTGCTTCTAACTAGTCACAAGTGTTCATCGTTAGAAGTGTGTGTTACATCCTGGTGAAAATGGCAGAGGTCGTCCTCAGGGGGTGCCAATGGGATTCCTCCCCCGCTCCCAGATCTAAACGCCTGCTTGTGCTGGAGAAAAGCACTGTTCCCTTCCTCTTGGCTTGATGGAGGTTTTTGGCTGTCTTTGGCTCTGGGCAGCAGGCAGGAAGCACAGTGAACAGAAAGCCTTCCTTTCCTATGGTCCCAGGAATGTATAGCTGTGAGGCTGGAGAGTTTGATCCGTTCATTGGGTATCCGCAGCTGCCTGGGGTATCTCTGCACGAGCAGGAGGGGATGCAGGAGGGCATCTGAGGCTACGGGTGGGGACCCAGCAGCAGCACTGGGGGACCTGCAAGTGGTCTGGGGTGCCAGGCAGTGCTGCTGCGGTGGGTGCAGCTGTAAATAATTCCTGCATGCTGCCCCCTGTTCTCTTTCCTTGCACTATTAAAAGGGGATGACCGCTGGAACAGACTTTTGAGCAGTATCATAAGAAGGAACTGCTGACTGACAGGAAAACAAGTCAAAATTTTTGTCCATTCCCCTCATGATTGGAAAAGCAGCTCTGGGTCTGCAATATATCACCTCTGCACTGTCATCTGGAGAGGTCTCTGAGGCAGCCAAGACGCTTGCTTTGTGCAGACAGGGCAGTTTTTTAATGAAGGCGATCATATTTCAGCTTGCCCTGGGACAGCAAGACACATAGGTCGAGATAAAACTTGCGCTTTTGCTTTACTAAGGGAATATAATTCCTCTGGCTTCTCGGATATCCCCTGCCCCAGTCTGCCAGCAATAGTCGTCACAATGAAAGGAAGTGGAAAAAGCAGTCATGTCACAGTGACCAGATTTTTGTAGTGTAGCAAGATTACGGAGAGGCAAGAGGAATCCCTTCTCTGCTCTCAAGACCTTCACATTTTGTAACCTTCAGAATTTCCTTCTCTCCTTTGGGAGCTGCTGCATCACTTCTCCCCAGACTTGACTCGTCGGAGGTCCTGCATGTGTTGGGGCAATCCCAAGCACAAATACAGGCTGGGCAGAGGAGCAGCCCTAAGGAGAAGGATTTGGGGGTGCTGATGGATGAGAAGCTGGATGTGATCTAGCAATGTGCCCTTGCAACCCAGAAAGCTGAACGTGTCCTGGGCTGTATCCAAAGCAGCGTGGCCAGTAGGGTGAGGGAAAGGATTCTGTCCCTCTGCTCTGGTGAGACCCCACCTGCAGGGCTGCATCCAGCTCTGGGATCCCAGCACAGGAAGGACATGGACCTGTTGGAGCAAGTCCAGGTGATGCCACAAAGATGATCAGAGGAATGGAGCACCTCTCCTAGAAGACAGGCTGAGGGAGTTGAGGATGTTCAGCCTGGAGAAGAACAAGTTCCAGGGAGACCTTAGAGCATCTTCCAGTACCCATAGGGGCCCTGCAAGAGAGCTGGGACTTCTAACAAGGGCATGGAGTGATAGGACAAGGGGAAATAATGTTTTTAAACTGTGTGTTCAAGACCAGGTTGGGTGGGGCTCTGAGCAACCTGGCCTAGTGGAAGGTGGCCCTTCCTGTGGAAGGGGGTTAGAACTACATGGAATTTGAGTTTCCTTCCAACCCAGACCATTCTATGGTTCCTGGTGAGGAGGAAGGCTTTACTTTGTATGTGCCAAGCCTGAGGACTGTGTTGATAGCATTCAGGCCTTCACATGGCTAGTAAAGGCCTCTGAGAACTTTGGAAAATCACCTAAAATTGTAGTGTTCCTCAGTTCTCCCTCTGGAAACACAAATTTATGCCTCTGCAGAAGCAAAATTTTCTTTTCTTGCAGGCGATGTAGGCAGGGTGATGGGTCTTGGCAAAGTAGATGAAGCTTATTTGGTGAGCTCCAGTGACTGAGTGTCCTGCCACCCGGCATGGCATGAGCTCCCTTCCCTTTCTGCTGCTGTATTGGTGATTTTAGACCCTGCATGGAACTGGTTGAGCCCCCAGAAAACTAACCAGTTGCAGAATAATTTCATCACATCTGGAAACCTTTCAGAAATTAAATTCAGATTAAATCAGCATGATTCCCGAGGCTTTGCATCTCCATGCCTGTGCACTGGACCCTGGTGGGGCTTCTCCCCTGTCCCCACAGATGGATGTAGCATAGTCCCTGCTGTTCCTTCCTGGCCACAGCCACGGGTCTGGCTGCTCAGCCCTGTCCCCAGTATCCCGACTGCATCTGCAGCTGAGGCTCCCTTCCAGATGGTTGTGATTAATACATCTTTCCCCAGAGGCATTTCACCAGGGGGAATAGCAATCCAATGCTGCTGTTTCATCAGCTCTGACTGCAGAGCAACATGGGCTCATTTTATTTCATTTCTCACTGTCTGCCAAGCTACTGTCTCACAGAAACATCAGCATTTTTATTTAGTCCTTCACAAAGAATGTACGCTCTAATTCTCAACATTACAACCTAATTCTTTGAATTGCAAATAAGGGCAGCGGTTCCACTCCTATTCCTAGTGCATGTAGGCCATATACTTTTTAACAGTTCTTTGAAAATAATTTTAAAAGCCCCTTCTGTCTTTAGTTTGCTTTTGGGTGCTGAAGATTTGGCTCTCTCCAAAGGTTTGCACCTTGTGCTAGGCGGCACCAGGGAAAAAGTGGCAGCTAAGTACACAGCTGAGCTCATCTGAAGGCTTTTCAGGTGGTGTTTGCTTGCTGTGGTAGCCCACCTGATGTGCAAACCTGATTACAGTGAAGAGACGGCAGAGAAGGGAGTGTTTCGTGGTATGTTGTGTTTGCCAGCAGTACAGTGGAAGAGGAGTTGCTGGCACCTGAGTTACAAGCAGAAAAAAATAATCCTGGAACGAGTGCAAAAATTCAAATCCTAGGAATGACCCAAACCACAGGGAACTGATGTCTGCCCTTATTTAAGCAGCAGGTGGCAACATCCTCTGCCTGATGAAATTCATCTTCAGTTTTTATGAAGGGTTTATTTTTCCTTCTTTTTGACCAAGAGAAACCTCAGGCTCTGTTTGCAGCCTCTGCCTTTCTTGGGAGCACCTTGCCCGTGCCTCCAAAGGAAAGTCTGCAGAAGCACAGTAGGAAAGTGTCTTGACTTTAGTGCTATAGTTCCTGTTCAGAGAAGCTGTTTCTTCCCCTGTGGGTTGAATGGCCTTCACTGAGCATAACCTGAAGTCAGTCAGTGGTGTGTGCAAGGGCACACAGGAATGCCTCCATGTGTACTGACAAATGCTTTCCCTTCATGGTGGCTTTAGTAGGTTTGGGAAAGATGCAGAAAAAAAGATTTCCCTAAATACAAGGATGTGAGCAGGTGTGTGTTTTAAATGGCTTCTCAAATTGGCAATTGAGAAAAACATCTCCACTTTCCTATTTCCAGCATTTCCCTGCAGAGCAGCTTGGCCACCCCCAGGACTTTCCTGATCCTGCCCTTGTTTCCCCAGCCTCCTGCTTGCCTTGATGTTGTTCATGCCCTGATCCTCCTGCCCTGGCCTCTTCTCCTCCTGCTCCTACAGTGGCTGATGTGTCTGTGGAAAAAGACACCACAGAGCTGCCTCCTCCCCACCCGTCCTGCTCTTCTCCCCCACCTCCCCATTGTCCTCTCCTGCCATTGCCTCATCTCTCCTCTCCTCACTGTGCCTGCAACAGTTCCTTGTGCCGAGGATTTTGTTGCTCCAGAGAGCAAGGGGATAACGAGGGAAAGCCACTTGGGAATGGACTGCTGTGCTGGGCGAGCAGCGCTCAGCCCTCATGTGCTCCTGTTCCTGGCTCCTCCTCATGCACTCCAGCTCTCCACCTTCCTTTTCCAGCTATTGGGCACAGGGACTGCCCAGCTGTCCCAAGGCTGGCTCTGGCCTGCAGGGAGAGGTGTCCCAAAGGTGAGATGGGAAGTGGCAGAGCTGTAGTCCCATTTGTTTGACATGCATCTGATTGCAAGCTGGGCACCCATCCTGGATGGAGTTTTAAAGCATGACTCCGTGTGTCTTGTTCACACTGCCTCTAATGAAGCATCAAGTCTCTTATTTAGAGGGTATTGCTGCTGCTGTTCTTTCTGCTCCCACTGCTAAACGTCAGCATCCTCCTGAAGTCTTGTGTGGGCCGTAGTGGGCCACAAGCAAAACACTTGCAAATATTAATTTGAGCCGTAACCTGGAATATCCTGGCACTGCTCTGGTATCACAGTGGTTAGGCCTGAGATATGGTGGCTTTATCGCAAGCCTTGGGACCACAAACTCATAAATAGTCCACAGCCTAACTCGGGCATCTCTGAACCTCAGCTTCTCAAAAACCTTTTGCAGACCCACTGACCCAATTCACTGTTTGTTTCTGTGTGCTTCATCCACCCCATTGCTCAGTCTCAGTCTGGTGGGATGGGGAAAGACATTTGGGGTTTATCTCTAAGGTGGGAAGGCTAAAGCTAATTTTTAAATGAAAGCTGCTTGAAGAAGCCTAAAATTATGATATTTCTGGCATAGGAGGATACAGGCAAAGGGCTCAGAGTCCAGACAGTGTGGTTTAATTGTATAATTTCTAATAAATCAAAGAGAACTCCAGTAATTTCTTCTATATACTGTCTTCATATTACATCTGTGTTCTTATGAAGCATACTCGGTCTCTGCTCTCAAACTCTTCTTATTGACAGATAGTCTTGAGGGCCAGAGGTAAGGTTATATATTGTTTTAAACACAGAGGAACTAACAAATGAAGAGAGTCTATTATGGAGAAAGAAGCAGCCAGAAAATTATGCCAGATCACAAGATCGTGGTACAACAAAGATTATGTCTGTAACTGTGCAGACAGTAAAGGCAGCCCAGAAATTCCTGGAAATTCTGGAAGAGACACACATGACACTGATTTAAGAGATACTAAAATATTTCTGTGTGTAAAGACAGATGATCAACAATAGATGCCTGGAAGCTCAGGGGATTTCATTTGATCTGGGTGAGGAGGCCAACTTGTGAAGTCACAAAGTGATTGTAAGCAGTGAGGATCGCTATGGGCATTGGCAATAGACCTGCTTCCACTTTCTATTTCACCTTCTGCTCTTGTTGTGGTTTATTTCTGGTGTGTGATTTATACTGCTCTTTTCCATTTGCCTTAGGCTTTTCCTTTTTGAAACCTCCTCTAACCATTTTCCTTCCTAAATTCCAGGTTCGTATGTCCTCTTGTCTTTCCATTTACAGGGGCAATCCCTGGCCACATGAAGCTAGAGAAATGCAGTTCCATGGAGAAGGCATGCAAGAAAATGGTCCTGTGTACTTTGAAATTTAATTTTCACAACCAGAAAAGGCAGGAGCAGGTGTTAAAACTGCTCCTTGCTACTTGATCCAAGGGGGAAGGAATAACTCCTGAGAACAAACCTGGGGAGGGATTGGCCAGGGAGCAGCCCTGTGGGCAGTCCTGGGGGTGGGGCAGGAGCTGAGTGTGAGCCCCCAGGGTGCCCTGGCAGCGATGGAGAGCAGCACCTCCTACCCCTGTGGGCAGAAGCACGGCCGTAGGTCGAGGGAAGGGGTTTTCTTCCTCCCCTCAGCACTTGTTAGACCATGTGTGGATGCCACATTCCCCCTGGTACCTGACGGATGTCAGTGAACTGCAGCGAGTGCAGGGAGGGCCCCACGGCGGCTGTGCAGGTGCCCAGAGGCCGGGAGGGCTCCACGGCTGGAGGTTTCACAGCCCAGCTGGATAGAGCATCCCAAGTACCCTGCTCTGAGCTTCGAGCAGGGCGTTGGAATACAAACCCGTCATGATCCTGCCGCCTGACTTACTCTGAGCCCCTCAGGATGCTCCAAAGGGAGTGGCAAAGACAAAACCCTGAGCTAAACTGGTCTGAAATCCACAGCCACACAGAGCAGCCCAGGCTGGCGAGAGCATTGCAAAATGTCGAGAAGGGACCGCCTGACAGTGTGGTTTGCTGCTGCTCTGCAGCCAAAAACAAATAATAAAAACCACACAGAAAACCTAATTGCCTTCTCATGACTGAGAAACAAGGAACTTTGATGCTGCTAAAAATGCTGATCAAGAGCAATGTCCTGTATGTCTTTATTTATGTGAGTTTATATAGAGACACTGTGTGTTTATATATGGGATGTAAAAAATTGGCCCTGGTTTCACATGGTGAATGGGAACGTCTCTCAGCAGCTGGTGTCCCCCCTGCCCGTGGCTTTGTCTCATGGCTGAGCCGGGTTTCCTGAGCTCCTGCGTAGCTCTTTTGGACAATGCCTCCTCACCGGCAGCTTCTCCCCGCTTCCCGGGAGTGTTTGCTCAGGTTTGCAGCTCCTCCCGCGGCGCTGCAGTGGCTCACCGGCGAGCGACCCAGCCTTCGTGCCGGGGGCGGGCAGCGCCCGCGGGGCGGCCTGGGGCCGCGGCCGGGACGGGCCCGTGGGACGGGCGGTGGCAGTGAACCCCCCTGCGCGGAGCAGCCCCCAGCCCCTCGGCCGCAGGGGAGCACAGATGGGCAGAGCCCCGCCAGCTGCATCTCGGGGTGTTTGTGTCGCGGGGCCCGAGCGGCGCCTGTGCCTAATCCCCGCGGAAAGGCAGCCCCGGGGCCAGATGTTACCGCTCCGCTGACCTAATTCGGGATCTGGGCGCCGGCGCCTGCCCTTCCTGCCGCATCTCCCGGCGTCCTGGAGCAGGAGCGGTCACTGCAGGCTCAGGCTCCCGCAGAGCACCTTGTCCCAGGGCAGCATCCCTGGTGCGGTGTGAGGCGTGCCCCAGCCCCGGCTGAGCGCCGCAGGACGGGCACACGCCTCGGTTTTCAGCGCCCTGAGCCGATCTGCTGCGCGCCGTGAAAGGATGGCGTGCTGGGTGTTCATTGAGGGCTGATTTCCCAGAGGAGGGATTGCTGTCAGGGATATTAACTCCCTGCTGGTTCAAGCTGAGTGCTTCGAGTGGCTCTCAGTGATGTCTTAAAAATAGAGATATCCTCATTAATATATACCAAAGACTGAAAAGGTTCTTGTTCTCCAGCAAAATATGTAGCCAGCCTTGCATCGAGCATCATCGTTCCTGCCACAGCCTTGCTGGTATTTGGCTTTGTCTGGAGGAGAGTCAGGAGGCTGCATCCTTTTCTTCAGGATCATTGCTTTGTCAAAGGAGGGTTTGGGTTGATTGAAACCCCAGGGGTTTTCACAGACATTGGCTTTGTTTTGATGCCTCTAAAGAAAGCCAGTGAGTTACACCCCTCTGTTCCCCCACACATCAGTCTGAACGAACTAGCATATCTGACCTGGCCTGGGCAGTATCTACCAAGGAATAGGTGTGCAGAGACAATCTCATGGAATCACAGAATCATCATCAAGGTTGGAAGCGACCTTTAAGATCATCCAGTCCAGCACTGCCGCTGTAACACCTAACCCACATCACCCAGAGCCAGATGCCTCGTAAACACCCCAGGGATGGTGACTCCACCACCTGCCTGGGCAGCCTATTCCAATGCCTGACCACCCTAACAGTGGAATTTTTTTTTCTAATATGTAATCTGAATCTCCCGTGTCTCATCTTAAGGCCCTTTCCTCTTGTCCTCTCACTGCAGGCTCGGTAGAAGAGACCGGCCCGCACCTGGCCACAGCCTCCCTTCAGGTGCTTGTAGAGAGCGAAGAGGTGCCCCCTGAGCCTCCTCCTCTTGAGACTAAAGAAGCCCAGCTCCCTCAGCTATTCCTCATGGATATGTTTTTCAAACCTTTCAGAGCCTTGTTGCCCTTCGCTGGACGCGCTCCAGCACCTCAGTATCCTTTTTGATGTGAGAGGCCCAGAACTGGATGCAGCACTCCAGGTGTGGCCTCACCAGTGCCGAGTACCGGGGTTGATCACTGCCCTGGTCCTGCTGGCCGCACTATTCCGATTTTTCTGTGAGGGATTAGCCTTACAAGGACCCTTGCAATGCATGGTTTTCTCTGTCACGCCGAGGGCAGCAGCATGGGGACAGGGAGGCTGGATCTGGAGGATTTGGAGCGCTGAGTGCTGACTGAGGTCTGACCCCTGCCTCACATTTGCTGTTTTATTGGCCAGCTCTGCCTCTGGATGGGTCCATAAGAGCCCAGCTCAGGGTGTAGGAGCTCGGGCCTGTATGGGAAAGGGCTCTGCACAGCAGGAGAGCTGTGGCCAGCCTTTGCATATTGTTTATCTGAAAAAAACCCCACACGATTTTGCACTATTTTTGTCCTTAATCCACATTTGCTGTTCCTCCTAATCTTCTCTGCTGTTGTTTACAGAAGCACTGGGGGAGGATTTCAAGCGCACTGCCGTGGCTCTGACCCCAAAGACTAAACCCCGTGGGGAAATGGGGTGGCTGGTTCAGCTGTGGGGTCCCGGGCTGCTGGGATCTGGAAGCCAGCAATCCTGGCAGTGGGCCCAGCTGCTGGTCCCGGCTCACAGCAGCCACCAGCGACTGGCTCACACTGTGGAGGCACCAGCTGTCCCGCCTGGAATGCCGAGGGAGGAAGGTAAAAATACCTCCTCAGTCACACGCTTGTGAGATTCCTGGGTGGAAGATGCTAAAAACGGCACAATGGTTTTGGACATGTTGGGTTTCTTGGCAATGCTGCCAGCGATTAGTCTTCCTCCTGGCTTTGCACCGAAATGGAGGTGTGGGGGATTAGGGCTGGGAGAAAGCAGCGCTGCCCTGGGGTTGCGTGCTGGAGGATGCGTGGGTGGAGCAGCCTTTTTCCAACTTTCTTCCTGCCTTAACACATCTTGGCAGAAGACCTTCATGGCCAAAAAAAGGATGCCCTGAAATCATGAGGCTGGCTGGGAGCAGAGCAGAGGCAGGGCTGGACCATCCCCCGCTGGTTTAGAACATCAGTGAGTGTCATGTGAGAAAAGGCATTGTAATGGTCAGACACGGGCTGAACAGACTCGCCCCATGCAAGTAACAAAGGGAAATTCTCAAGGACATAATATAGTGGGAGAAAAGCTGTTTTTTTTCTCCACAGCACAAGGAGGATAGGGGAGCCTCTGCCCTCCCAGATCTGCTGCACTTTCCCGAAGCAGCACATTCATTTGGGACCTTCCCAGGGGAAGCCTGGGGGCGAGGAGGAACTTGCCCTACCTGGGAGGAAAGATGCTTGGCAAATGTAAATTGCACATTTCTGGGATGTTCCTAAAACAAGGAAAAATGAGGGATGCTATGCCCATTATAGGCAAACCAACGGTAAAAAATTGGGAAAATCTTTTACATGGGAAACCCAGAGAGCTGTGGGATAGCAGTGAGAAGTATTGGAAGGTTGAGCTGTTAGTAGGCAGCTTCTCATCAACTCCTGGAAGGGGAGTGTGTCCCTCTCCCCAGCCAGCAGGGCTGCAGCCAAGGGAACAACGTGATGAGTGCCATATCCTTGGCAACTCTGGATTTTGAGTTGCTACCTCAGGGAGGCAACAGCCTGTGAAAAATGCCTTTGAAAACCAGTTGCCAGATAATCATCGGGTGAAGCAAGATGTAGCTTGAGTCACCTGCCTTTGGGCTGAGTACCAGAGCTGCTCTCCACTGCTCGCCCTCACCCAGCAGGTGCACAGCTCCCCTTCCATGAGCTGGGGGCACAACTGGCACTGCTGCGGGATGCCCAGCTCCCAGCAGCGCTGCTGCTGCTGCTCTCCATCACCTCCTCGGGAGCCCAGCTTCCTGCTCCTCATGCAGGGAAAAAGGTCTCTTTTCCCAGTGGAGGCAGCTGAGATACCCATAATGGATGAGGGGGAGAGAGCACCACAACCTTGCTCTGTGCTTAGACACGAGGTCTCCCTGCAGTTCTCGCCCCTGTTGTCTCAACTAGCATGCATGGACAGGGGAAGCCAAATAACTTTAAAAATATCCATCTACATGCTGTGCAATGTCAGTTGGCTGCTGTCTTGGAACAGCTGCTGCGAGAAGTTGCCCATCCCAGCTCTCACAGGGCAGGCATGAGCCTGGTGGATGGGAAGTCACAGGAAGGAATAGTAAATCAGGAACCAGCACCCTTCCCATTTATTTTTAGCAGCAGAAGCCAGTGGTGTTTACGGGAATTTCCTCCTCTTCCTCTGTTTTCCTGTTTACTTCCTTCTCGGTGATGTTACAGCTTCAGTCAGCACGACCTACAAGCAGATGCAAAGCGATGAACAAGCCCTTGCTTGGCCGTGGGGAGGAGTGGGATGAGGGGTTCTGGCATGGTTACTGGTGTGGGATGCTTCCATCTTTTGTGTGCCCACACTCAGCCTGAATGGCTTAATCCTCGGTGATGCTCTCCTCAAGCCAGGCCTTGCTAAGAGTTCGAATCATCCCTGGGAAACCATAAATGTTCCCTAATCTCCATCCCCACCTGCCTGGAAGAGCCAAAGCAGCGCTGATGGCAGGAGCTGCTCGTGTGCTGGCCCTCAGTCACTGGTGGCAGGTGGCAGCAGGGGATGCTCCATGAAGATGCTCTCTCCAGGCAGAAGTGGAAAAGTAATCGTGATTTTATGATGTGTTGGGCCCTGCTGGGTGTCTGTCGTGCTGCTCCAGATCGTGCAACTTCAGTACCATTTAGCAGCACAGGCTGTTTAATTAGCCCAGCTGCTCAGCAGTGGGAGAGGGATGCCATTCACAAGCCTTGTACATCACCTTTTCCAGGCTCCACAAAGCCTTTAGACCCGAGAGCTGGCAGGGAGCACACCAGGCAGCAGGATGATGTTCCTGCTTTCCCTACGCTGGCAGGCGATAGCAAGCCTTGCCTTCCCCCTCTACCAGCCTTTTCTGCTTCCCCGCTCCCTTTCTGGCAGGGCTTAGAAAACCCATGTACACCCATCCCTGGCACGATGGGACATTCAAATTCCTCCTCAGCCCATGAGAGCAGCTGGGCTCCCAGCCTAGCACACAGATCTTTCTGAGTGTCATGATGTCAGTCACGATTTACCATTTTACCATCTACCTGGTTTTGCTGATCAGGTAACACAGGCTGACCTTGCGTCCTGATGGGCATTGCTCTAGGGGCTACAGAGGGAATGGGCAGACTTAGGGCACTGAGAAACCCAGCCCCATCCCTTCCTGGGGGGCCAGGGTGTTCCCCTGCTCCTTTCTGGCTCAGGGCATCCTTCCTCTTGTGGCAGAGAGATTCCAGCACCTTCCTGGAGTGGTAATAGTGAGTAACTGCTGACTTCCATCAACTGGAGCTTAATCCCCAGCAGCTGCCAGTTGTGGGGCCAAGTTATACAGGGACCTGAAGGCCCTTTCCTAGGTAAGGAGTTTGAGGTTGTTTTGTTGCCGTGTTTCTGGTCTGTTCCATGTGCTGTTGTACCAGGGACCTCAGAAGACGTTTCAGCATCTCAAAGCAGGGATGGCAGGTAAGTCATGCTCCAGAGAGGAAAGAAAAGTAAGGTTTTAAACAAAGAATACTGCTTCCCATTTTTATTTCCTGTAGATTAAACCCTAAAATTTTAGGTGCTCATGTTCTTACTGTAAGTGCTTCTTTGTGAAAGATTTGAGCTGTAAACTGTTGTGTTAAAGCTCCTCTCACAGTGTGCTTTACCTCCTAAATATGCCTGTGGGTTGTTATCCCTGCAATGGTAACCAAAAACCAAGCAGATTATGAGGTCTGGTGGTAAAATTAAGCAGTGAGGGCTAAGGTTTTAAATCCTCCCTGCCATAGGTTAGCTGGCATGTGGCTGGAAGGGTTTGTCTGGGCAGATATCGGGAGCAGGGATGGGATGGTGTGGTGAGATGCTTTGTGGCTCACCTAGAAACCATTTCAGAAAGATGTAAAGGGTGACAATTTTCTGCCTGCAAAAGCGGCTGAAAATAATTTTTCAGAAAGCAGCCTTGGGAGATGTATGGAACCCTAGGAATGGAGTTTGACTGGAGGAGCACTTGAAGAGGGTCTGGCAGCACTCCTGAGTGAGAGGTGTGTGAGACCTGTGTACCTGGATGCTTAATTCTGTGCAGCTGAACTCAGGAAGACACTGCTTCACCTGAATCTTGCCCAGCTGATTCATGTGGCTGTACAAACTCCTGGTGGCCTTCTGGCCTCTGGAGGCTTCACTATTCCCTTTTTTATTTCTTTCCTCTCATTTAAGCAGTAAAAGTACAGCTTCCAGCATAGTAGTTTGAATGGTGAAGGGTGGGCGAGATTTCGGGGTGAAATTTTCTTACTGGTTTGAGGTTTTGAACACGAGCAGTTGTGCTGGTGTTGATGGCTGTGACTCTTTGACTGCCAACGTTTTCGCTTACTAGGCTTGTGCACAGCTCCTAGACACTGGCTTGGGGTGATGGTTTTAAGCTGCTTTTGGAACAGCAACAGCTACCAGCAGCTTGGGGTGTTGTGCAGAGGGGAAAAAAAAGAATCCCTCTTTCCCAGTCTTCATGGAAAGGAAAGGGAGTAGCAGTTTGTCTCTATTCAAGCATTGCAATGGCAAAGTTTGGTGCTGCAGTAGGTAATGCTCGTGTGCCTGCCCACTGGGAACAAGGGCACACACAAGTTGTTCCATACAGGTTGGAGATGCTGGCCAGGTTGCTGGCTCTTTCCTTCAAGTGGTTCAGGATCACTGTGTGGAAAGCTGCTACTGATTTGAGGACAAGGGACTTTGAAAGTTCCTGTCCTGAGGTGAGTCACTTCCTGACTGAGAGGGTGATGAAACGAGCTGCCCTCAAATCTGCTCAGGGAGGCTCTGATCAAACATTGCCCCACCTCTTGTGCCCAGGGGACCTCTGCTGCCCTGCTCCCTACAAACACCTGCAGGGCTCCAGGGTACCTTGCATCTGTTCTCAGGAGCAATAACACCAAAACCAACCCCTGCTCCAAAAGGTCTTCTCTGGGCAAGATCCACATCTGCCCCACTCGCTGGCTCCTGGCATCTTGTTGCCTCTCTAACAAGAGAGCTGCACAGCCTTGCTTTTCAGAAAACACTGGTGTTCTGTAATTTTTTTGGCAAGTGAGACAAGTTCTTTGCAGCTATCTGAACTTTGCATTTGTTTAAGCAATTTACAGCCGTGTTGCTCAGAGGGGTCATTTGTTCCAAGCTGAATAGCTGCGGGGTTGGAGAATAAACGCCAGCCTCCCCACTCTCGCCTCCACCGGGTATTGGCCAGTTGTGGGTGATGCAAGATGAGCTTAGCTTCACCCTGTTTAACGAGTCAATGAACCCTGTATCTCTCTTGACATATGGGATGACTTGTAAAAAGAAAGCGGGTCTCCCTGGCCTGCCCATTTCCTGGGAAGCAGGAGCTGTGTCTCCACGCCCACCCTGCAGCAATGGGGCAGAGAGCTTGGCCTTGGGGCGCCAGGGAAGGACACGGTTTTGTGGTGACCTGTCTCCAGAGGCTCTGTAACAGCTGGGTGTTTTCATCCGAAATAAAGCTGCTTTAGAGATGGCGACAGACCATTGGGCACTTTCAGGCAGGAGAGGCTTGTGCCAGAGCCATGACCGGAGGATCTCTCCCGTTGTTCCTTAGCCAAGACTGATTCCCTCTGGGTCTTGTGGCTCTCCTTGTCTCACCCAGCAGCCTTTAAAATCTGCAGGAAGTCTCTCTTATCCCATCCTCCAGGACAGAAATAAAACCTCTGCCAAGTATGTAGGGATATTCAGGTCAGGGCTTTTTCTGAGACATAGGGTGAGAGACCAAATGAAACATCTTTATCCATGCAATGGAAATATCACCAACTAGCACAGGGGGGTGTTCACTCTCGATAGATGCATAATGTTGCTGAACACTCTTATCACTTCCTAGAGGTCAGGCAGCTTTAGGACCATTGAGATGTCCTGCTGTTTCACCCCAGAAAGAGAACAACAGCATCTCTCAGAGCACAAAGTCAAGACTCCTGTTTGCTCCCAGATTATAGCCAGCAGAGCCTTGATGATGATGACTTCTGGGCTTAAAATAAGAGGGATCCACCCGAAGCTGGCAGGCTCTGCTGGGCAGCCATCCCCACAGCTTTGACGGTGCAGTACAACTTGCTGGCTGGCAAGAGGTGTTTGCCAGGCTGGCAGCCCCTGTGCACCCGAGCTGCACTGCAGAGCCCAGACTGGGGGTCGTGCTCCGTGGCTGAAAAGTGAAAGACTACCTGCCCTGACCATTGCCAGGCTGCTCAACAGATTTGCATGACAAGGGGAGGTCGGGCTTCCCAAAATTATCTTCATTGCACCTCTAAGGTTTCATTTCCTTGTGGTGGCTGCTTTCTCAGACGCCTACACTTCCACTTGCGCACGAACACATTTCCTGCTGCAACAGCGAGCACCCCAGCAGCCTGGGCTCTTGAGGCCTGGAGCCAGACCTCTGGCTTTCATTGGAGCAAGCCAAAATTTCTGCTTTGCACTGTGTCAGGTAGCACTGCTCCCCTGTCCTGCTCGGGGACCCAAAACCTGTGGTGCACAGCAGGGGAGAAACAAACCTGAACCCTGTAAAACCCTCCTGGCTTGCCCACACTCTTTGCTCACAGCTTCCTTTTGGGTTCATGAAGCAGTGGAATGGCAGCAGCTTTGCAGGCACCTCTTTGTACCATCTGCAGTGTTATGGCCTATGTGTTTTTAGTTTTTCCACATGGTGCGACACAAAGGCAGGGGTAAGATTTCCTTAAGGATGTGTCAAAACAGGGCAGAAGCAGCACGGGCCCCTTTGCTCCCTGGAAATACCTGTAAGATGGTTGCGATGGGCAAAGAAGAATTTGGGAGATGTTGCTGGCTCCTGTGTGATGTCCTTGATGGTGCTGGGGTGTGCACAGATCTCCCCATGCCACCTGTGGCAGGATCAGAGGCTCCACCATGACTGGAGGCTGTGGAAAGAGTCCCGACCACTGACTGGGTGGGAGCTCAGGCTCAGGCGCTGAGTTTTGCTGGGGCAAGAAGGAAACGACGCGAACGTTTATCTCATCGAAAACCCCAGAAAAAGTACCGGATTTTTTTCTAGCAAGACTGAAACCCCAACATACAGAGCACAGCCCCAACCTGGCACATTGCCCAGCACTGAATGGGCAGGGGAGCCCCTATCCCTCAGAGCATCCCTCTGTGCAGTGAGGGTCCTGCAGGTGAGTCCAGCAGCTTTCCTGCTGTCTCCATACCATGTGCATGTACCTGCAGCACCTGACTCCAGACCTCCAGCCTCCCACACGCCACAAACAGGAGCCCTTGGCTCTGCCAAAGAAAGGACACTCTGCTCTTGCATGTGGTAAGCTAGGGTTTCTGTTCCAGCCTTGGCGGGGCTAGTGACTCATGATCCTGCTTTGAAAACTACGACTGGATTAGCAGATTAGCAGCAACAGGCTGGTTGTTGTTCTGCCCTGTCCTTTGTGCCTCATTTACCAATGTATTGCCTGATCTGAGGCTTTCTCTTTATTCCCACCAAGCCCTTTGTTCCTGTCTTCCTGGCTTGTCTGTTCCTTGACAAATCTCATTTACTCGTTCCGCCTTGTTTGTTGACTCACATCATGCCCTCAATCGTTCCAGACAAAATCGAATTTGGGGGCTTCCAGAAACCTTTCCAGGAAAAGAGAGGGGGCTAGAGTGCACCTGTCCACCTTCAGCCACATGCAGGGACACGCACACACCTCCAGTCAGTCCTGTCGGGGAGAGTGCAGCAGTGTATAGGGTGATGCACTGGTAGGGCTGTCAGCAAGGCTGCTTTGATCGTGTGGGGTTTACTAGCAACCAGCACCAGGCTTGCTGCACTGAGGAAAAATTGCTGGTTTTGCTCCCACCTGCTACCCTTGTCACCTCCTCTGTGGCAGTGGTGGTGAAATCAAGTGTCATTTCATCTTTCAGATTTTCCTGTGTATAAGGATATGGCAAACCCAAGCTATGATGTGATTTAGGAGGAGGAATGAGGCATTTCTCAAGGGAGTATTGCAACCCCCCTTCATGAGCAGAACTGCTCGTGTCCAGCCAGCACCATGATGGTTTACTACTTCTGCAGAGTAGGAAAGGGAACAGCATCCCAAAGTGCTGCTTCAGAGAGGAAAAACTTGCACGATTTTAAGAGAATAATAAAAAAAGTTAAGTGCAGTGATTCCTCTGGGGGGTCTGGTTCCTGCAGAGACAGCAGCAAGAGCCAGCCTATACTGTCCCCTCTCTCCAGGACCAAAGACTCCAGGTGCTGGGCCTTGTTCCCCATCAATGGCTGAGGCAGGGAGCATGGAGGTGGCTGCTCAGGCCATCATTAGCACCCCAGGGCTTGCCAGGAATGTGCTTCCTAGCTCCGACCTACCCACGCTTGAGGTACCCTACAGTGAACAGGGAGCTGGTGCTCTTGCAGTAACCTGGGAGGTTGCTGTCCTTGGCCTGGAGCAGAGCCAGCGTTCAGCTGCAGCTGATGAATGAGCTGTTAGGGAGATAAATGTGCCATTTGGTGACTGGCCAGAGCGTTATTTACCATTTATGTAGCGAAAGCTCAGCCCTGCAGAAGGTGGTGCATGACTGGCATAAGCAAAAGTGCAGGGACAGCCAGACCCAAAAAGCAGAGCTGCTGGCTTTGCCTGTGGGATGTTTCTTTCTGAGCACAGCTGGCAGAGCTTGGACAGCTTGTGCTTCTCAACGGACTGGATCAGAAGCAGTGAGATACTGGATTTGCAAATAGGATGCAGGGAAGCAAAGGCCCTTCTAAGCTGACTTAAAGCTCTGAGAGAAGCCAGATGCCCGCGGCAAGGTTTAGCAAGATTGTGTTTTGGTAGTCATTACCTCAAAAAATGTGTGCTGTCTGAGAAATAAGCTAGGAACTCCCCAGACCCGCCTGTATTGTCACTGAGACTACAGAGATCCTCCAGAGTCACCAGCTGTGTGTCGCTCTGCAGCAGCAGAGCTCTGAGGTGCCGCAGCAGGGAGCAGCGTCTCACAGATGGGAAAGCTGAAGCAGGCAGGAGTGCTGGTGCTCAAGGGCCACTAAATTAATTTCTCCCGTGTCTCTCTACTCTGCTGGATGGGCTCCTCTGCTGGCTGCTGCTCTAGAGCCACAGCAGCTGTTGCCTGTCATGGGAGCAAGAGAGTGGGGTAGGGTACTGATGCTTCTTAATTAACAGGATTGTCTGAGTTTCTTTGCTGGCATCGAAGTGTATTCCTCACATAGCCATACTCTCTGCATTGCAAAATGGACACTGCTGCTATTTTTATATGTGTTTTCCCAACTGTTTTTCATTTTTCTGTGCATCTGTTCCTTGCATGATCTTGCTGGGTAGCCAGGAGTGAAGATGAAGTAAGAAAAGAGAAAACACTGCAGTTTCTCATTTGGGCAGCCATCTGGAGGCTTTCTCAAAACATCGAGAACTCCCTGAAACTTAGATATTTTTGCAGTGTTTAGGCTGGGCACCCCCCAAAATGGCATCATCTTAAATCCCAGTTCTCTTTGAAACATGAAGGCCAAGCTGTGGTGGTTGGCAGAGATGGCAGGCACAGTAACCAGTACCAACCTCCCTCCACAGCCCCTCTGCTTCCCTCACTTTCTCCTTGCTCTTCTCCACCAGCTGCTGCAGGGTGGGGTGGAGGTGGGTGGGATTGGATGTGATCCATTTAATGTTACATCCTTGCTCAGAGTCACTCTCTGATGTGACAATTTGCTCCTGGCAAAAGGAAGAGCTGTGCAGTGCAGGGCCTTTCTGTCCATGCACCATGTCCCAGCATGGTTGGAACCAGGCTTTTGCTGGGCACAAGGTGCAAAGCCCTTGAGCTGCTGCTTGTGGGGAAAAGCAACCTCAGGAGCAAGGCTGTGCTGCCTCTTCCTGGACAGAATGGCAAAACACAGAGAGACCTTCTCCCTCCCTCTCTGTTGTTTTTCCCTTATGAGGGATTTAGATAACAAACAGTATATATGGTATTCCTTCAGTGTGATGGCCTTTTGTGGCTGGCAGATCTTGACCTCTTACATGTGAGTGAATCAAACTGTTGCTCATTTTGTGCAAGCATTTACCAGACAAATGTTTTTGTCTCAGGCTGCCTTCAGGTACAGGGCTATGCCAAGGTGACCTCAGTAGCTGATGGAGAAATGTTCCTACTGAACCCGATTCCTGCTCAAAATCGCATTCTGGTCTATTTTCCCTTTAGAAATTATGATCTTTAATAAATATCGTGATTAAAACCAATCTCTAACAAGAATGATTAAATAATTTCCTTGGTCTCCCTGACGAAAATCAGCCTCCATATATCCAGGAGGTGCCCCTTAGTAATTCCACGCTAGTGACGTGCTGGTGGGAAGTCATTGCAGCAGAGAATGTGGCACAGAGAGAAGCCACTTGGCTCCTTTGGTATGGGGTGGCAGAGATGCTGCTGTGCAGGTAAAACTGCATGGCAAGAAAGGCTGAAGAAGCTGGAGGTGGAGATATCAGTTGTATGGCAGTAAAATCTGAAAACTGTTTGTAGAGTGCAGGGAAGCTTTGTTTTTAGGCACCAGTGATGACAGCTGGAGAGAAAGCGCTGGACTCTTCTCTGCAGTTCTGCCACCCTCTGACATCTGGGGGGGAAGATATTTCTTCGTTCTGTGTCACTACCCAGGCTTGGACTTCCAACTTAATTTAGAGCGAGTAGGAGACCTAGAAAAAATTGAGAGGTGCCTTAGCATAACCCCCATCTCAGGTAAGCTCAGAGATGGGCTTTCCCCCCCTGCTCTGCCTGTTGGGGGTTTTTTTGCACTCCCTGCATGCAGAACACCAGCATGCTCAGGTTGTGTTCTCCCCTGGTCTCTTCAGAGCTGTGCCACTAAGTCTGGCTTGTTCCCTTAAGACAAAAGGACAAGGGAACTAAAGTTCCTCAGTCAGACCACGTGCAGTGTCTGTCAAACTCAGCTTTTCCCTTGCTGGTATTTCTAATACCGGGTTTGGGCTGGTTCACAAGCCAAAGCTTCAATCTAGGCTTTGGTCCCAGAGGAATTCAGCAGTTTTAATTTCTCCCTGCCTTGGAGGGAGGGAAAAAATCCCATTCTTTGAGTACCATGCTGTGCACAGTTCCCCATATTTGGGGTGTAAATGCAGGAGGATAGCATGTTTCTGAGCTCAAGAAAGAGTTTGGAAAGCACAAACCATTGGCTAGCAGAGTCAGGTGCATGACTCCAGCTGACCTTCCTGGAGACAGTATTAGGCTGGTGCCCAGCAGTTTTGAAAAATCCAACTCCTTTGAAACTATCTTAATTGTGGACATCTCTGTTCATCATAGAAAATCCTTCAAGCCTTCCCAGGCTCAGAGCAGCGAGTAACCTGTGGTCCCCATGGCACAGGAATGCTTGTGGCTGGTGGGTTATGCTCCTCTCCATGCAGCACAGCAAGAGCTCAGCCCTGGATGCTGGTGGGGCTGAACAGGCTCTGCACAAAACTGCTGCTGAGGCTCTCTGTACCCAAAACAGCTCGGAAGGCTCACTGTTTGGCTGAAATCTTCTCAATTAATATCAGGCTATCATGGGTTGCCCTGTAAAGTTGTTGAACATGCTTGCCTTCACCTGGGCTGGGGATCGTTTGAAGGTGTCCTTGAGCACGGCACTTCTATTGGTAGGAAAGCAACCCAACTGTGCAGTGTCTAAAGCAGGAAGGAGAAAAGGGGAAGCCCTGCTGCTTTGCAAGGAAGGCAGACTTTTGCTGGGCTTTATTTAATTGGGAATGATTAATATTCCCGTGTTGCTATAGCTCCTCTGGGGCTCTTCCTCCCTGTCAGGATATTAATTTAGCATGTTTTTAATGCACTCTTTGCATATCTGCTATCACATCTGAAAGTCACCCCTGCAATATATAACAGGCAGGTGGAGGAGGAGGAGGGTTGAGAGGAACGAGCACAGATGCCTTTTCATCATGCACCGAGTGCTGTCTCTGGAGAAGACCTGCTGGCAGGTAGTGCTGGGAAGCTGGTAAGGCTGTGCCATAAGCCAGCAGGGAGGGAGCTGGGAGGACGGCAGGCATTTCGGCATGTAGCAGTTGACATCTGGTGCAGGGAATGAGTGGGAGGGGAGGGGGGGAAAAGGCAGCCTGATTCCTCAGAGTTAGCTGCCAGCTTCTTCACCTTCGCCGCCTTGCCAGCTCCCGGAGTTCAAAGTCGTGAGGCAGCCCATCCTTTGCCTGAAACTATGAGTTGTTGTTGCACCATGAAAACATCCTAATCTCCTCAGCAAGAAGGCAATGCTAAATACCTGCCTCTTTTTGGGGTGGGGGTAAGGGCATGTTTTCAAGCACTGGTCTGCAAGCAGGTAGGCCAGAAATGCAGGGATGATGAGTGAGAACCGGTGCCCTCCCACAGTGGTAATGGGGACTGAGCTGCCGCTGCTGGGACGCTGCCTGTCAGCTGTGCAGGCAGCAGAGATTCCAGGCAGTATGTGTTCTATCAGTGTCCAGATCCCTCACACCTTGTATGGATGTTTTGGGATTGGATGGCCCCAACCCAAAAGTCTGGCATGGTAAAACTCCTGTCATGTATAGATGTACTCCAAGCAGGGGTTGAGTGGGAGAAATGTGGCCTCACTTCAGTGTTAGTAACACCAACAAACAAGTTCTGACTGGGTTGCGGGTTTGTTTTTTTATTAAAATTTATCTTTTTTCTCAATGAAAGTTAAAGAGGAGAGGATTGGGGTTTTCACATGTTTAGGCCTACCTACCCTGTTGTATTTTGTTTCTAAGCAGTAAACACTGCTTGGTCAACTGTTCCTGACCGCTGCTGCCTCCTCATCTTATGTTGCTGGCACCTGTCAGCTCAGCCAAAATCTGTCAGCAGAAGTCCAACTGCACTTCCTGACTCGCCAGCCCGTCCAAAACATCCTAGCCATCCCAGCTGGCTTTCCTCGACCTTCACACAGTGCTTACCGGATCAGATAAAACTTCTTCTGTTCTTGACAAGGCATCTATGTCTATATGGGTCATCTGTGCACACCTTAAAATTATTAGGAAAAACCCCTAAACCCGTGTTGGCCGCTGGGAGAAAAGGGGTTTCTTGGTAATTCCAGTCTAGCATTGCAATACTCCCCATTTGGAAGAGACATCAATGGTCAAATTTGTGACCCCAGCACAGGGCTGTTAACAGCGCCTGTCATCGCCCTTTCGCACTCCCTGCCAGCAGAGACAAGTCAGGAGGGCTCTCAACGCTCAGATGGAATGTGTCCCACTTGCACATAAAACTTTTTTGGTGTTATAGCTGTGTCTATGTGGATCTTTTCACCTCTTTCAACGTGTGCTGTATTTCAGCAGATGCATTTGCGTGTTACAAACCACTTTTGCATATGGAACCAAGCAACACACAATAAAACAGATCTGTTAAGCAGACCCTCATACCACTGAAGTCTAAGGCAGCTTTAGAGAGAGACCAAGAATATCTCAGTTACAAATCTCTTTTCAAAGGATTTGCAGCCACATGTAAAAAAATCAGCGATAGCCTTACATTTGTCATCGATTTCTGGGCTGAAAGACAGAGCAAAGACTTGGTTCAAGGTACCATGATGATTATAGTTGTTGGCTACATACTGAAAAACAAGCCTATTTGGTCAGTCATTAACCAGGAGGAAGAAAACAGAAGATGGTTCATTCAGGAGGCAGTTTATGCTCACTGAGTTGAAACAAATATCCTCATTTAATTTTGTGAAGTAATTTTCTAAGCAATTAGTTTCATCCTTACCCCTTGTAGTTGTGATATGCTGACAAATATTTTTCCACAGCCAAGGGAACTGCGAACTACTTTTCCATAAAAACTCAGCTGGTCTTCTGGGAATTTTATTTTGAGAAGAGGTGGCGGTTGAGTGAAATGGGCTTCCCCAGACTCTTTTTCCAGTTTTAGCTTGGTTGGACACCACTGCTGGAGACCAGAAGTTTGATCATTGTGGTTTTAAGAATCCCTGCAGACATGAGCTTGTGAGATAACGAGTCAGTTTAACGTGGTTGCACCCATCAGAGCTACCTTCTGCTATTCTTGTCAGAACTTTGAGAGGTAGGAAAAGATTTGGGGTTTGTTAACCTGAGTGTAACTCCTGCATTGAAGAAGGTCTTGGAGTACTGAAGCACTTGAGCATACTCATAGACCCAAGTCCTAATAGTCAAAATATGCAAGGTTGTGTTTAGTGTCAAGGCTCCAAGAAACATTTTTTTCTAAGAAACCTGATTATGGACCTTTGGAAACCCAGAGTCCCTGTCACAGGGAGGCCACTTGCAGTCCTCTTGGTTACAGCCTCTTGGTCAGAGGCATTCTTAAAGGTAGCCTGGTGTTCAAGTGTTGTGTTGGATCAGGGCTCAAGAAAATGCAAAGGAAAGGACATTGTTATTACTGAAGACGGTTGCAGGAGCTGTTGTGGGGAAGATGCTTTCACTGAGAAATGTGTGTTGTACGAAAATCATGGTTACGATAAGGAAAATGTTAGTTCTTGTAGGCCAGACACTGGTGCCACCTAAGGGATAGTGGCCTTGTCACGGACAGTCTGCTGAATATTGACTGTATATTAGCTGAGGCTTCCTATTGATCTCACATATCTGTCTTTTAAAGAAGGTTAGATGTGAGCAACTTTTAGTGGAGGAGAGCTGAAAAGGAAGGCTGGATCCAGAACCAGCAGCATTTCTCTGTGCAAATTATAATTTCCATGCTTCTGGGAAACTATTAGTGCTTTAACTTTGCCTCACCTATAGGCTGGCAAAGACAGGACCTGTGTGTGAGGGGTGTGCAAGAGTGCTGTCTTACTTTATTTTTTTTTTAAGGAGAAAAATTTACAAACAAGACAGTCTCTCTTTCTTAAGTTTGGACCTATGTGAATAATAGTCAAAGACAAACATCTCGATCTCTTCCTGGCATTTGTGGTGGGGAGTTCAAGGAACTCAGTCCAAGGAACAAATCCAGCCCCATGTCAGCTAACCCTGCAGGGGTGGGCAGCTGCTAGTAGCCAGCCAGGATGGATTTAATCCAAAGGTATGATAAGAGGAGGTAGCATGGACAGGGAGGTTTGGGCTCCTTGCTGAGGACCCCCTCCTGCACAGCTTGGCTATGGATGTGCATCCCCCAGGCTCATACTGCAGCCTTTTCCTCTGGCTACGCTAACTACGACCATTGGGCTGCCCATCCCCACGTTTCCCCCATGCCTGGGGAGCTGTAATCAGACGATGATGGCTCTGTAAGGGGGATGAAGATCTATTTTGGGGAAGCAGGTCAGATTTGAGTGTGAGCGCGTTGGTTCTCTGCGTGCGTCTGCCACAGCAGAGCCCACGGATGGGCTGACATTTCAGTGCATCCTGTTTACATTGCAGCCCAGACAGCAGGAGAAGTATTTTTAAACAAAAATGTAGATTGCATTGTAATCACCCCATGTTAAGGAAACAAACATTTTGCCACAATGCAAAACCAAACATTTGCTCAAGATTTAGGATTCCTTTCCCTTAAGCTATCTGCAAAATATAAACTCTGACTTTTTCTTTTTACTTCCATTGATTTCCTCACCGCTGTCCTGTGATACATTAAATGGAGAAATGTTTGCCATAGGTAACAGTTTCACATTTTTGCATTTCGTAGCGTGCCAGGAATTTGGTTGCTGAGCATTTTGTGTTTTGAAATGTCAAGCGTGTCTGTCTGAATCAAATGACTGCAGTTTGCACTGTGAGCAATGCCTGTATTTTGACAACATCTTTACACCGAAAGAGAGGGGGAAAAAAAACCAACAGAAAAGCACAGGCTAAAAATTACCCTGGTTGCTAAAAATACTGAGGACAGGAATAGAGAATTCACCACGCTGTTTTTCAGACTCACGTGTGCTTTAAGTTTATTACAGGATTAGAGCTTCCAAACTATGCCAAAGGCTGTGGTTGAGTTTCTATTATAAGTCTGCTTTTTGGCTTGTCCCCCAAACTGTGAAAGACTTCATGTAAGGATGCAAAATCCATAGGTAAGAAGCCTTTAGGATGAAGGGGTAGATATAAGGGAGTTGCTTTGCTTTCTCCAGCAAATTTTGAAGTGGAGTGCCTGGAGCAGCCTGGCTGTTGGGAGCATCACACCCCGGCGTGTGCTCTCCTGGTGGCCACTGGAATGGGCAGCAGCTGCTGTTGGCCACCTTGGCTTGGAAAGAGCTCGTTGTCACTGTAATGAAGGGTGGGTTTTACCTGCCCCGCATTACACCCCTCGCTGTGCAGAACCACGACGGCAGAAACACTTGTCTGAAAGCTGGGCTTTGTCCTGGCAAACCTTTTTGTCCTGGCAAACCTTTTTGTCCTACTTTTGTCCTCCTAAAGCTGGTGAAGAGGATTAAGAGGTAGGTGGGACAAAAGGGCCTTTTGTAGAAGACGCTTAATTGGGAATAGAAGTTAAAGACAGCATTAGCATTTAGCCAAAATCATATAGCAAAAAACCCCACCCAATCCATTGCTGCCTTTTCATGTGATAGGAATTTGAAAGAATAAAAGTTTCAAATGGCTTCCAAGCAGGGATCCCCTTGAGGTACTACATTGGGCTGATGCTGCCTCATCATACCTTCCTGCTTTCCCTTCTTTTTTTATTTTTTCATGTGGTTTTATTGTTCAACATGCAGAATACACTATTTTGAAGAGCTCAGTCTATAAAAAGCAACAAGTAAGTTGGAGCCTTGACTCAGCTGGGAGCAGCTCTGCCACTCTGAGTTATCAAGCTCCGTTTGCAGAGTGCGTGCTGGGAAGGGAAGGAACAATACCTGAGGGGACTAACCCAGATAATTTGAACAGCACCGTCTCTTTCGCTTCTAGAAACAAAGAATGGCTGCTCCAGGTCATTACTGTAAAGAACCAAGCAGGCAGGCAGGTGCCATCAGCTTTCCAAGTGCCAAAGCTGCACACAGAGGCCAGCTTGTCACCCGCACTGGCACCGTCGTGTCTCTTGGTCAGGCCACATCTGCAACGCATGACGGAGTCGAAACACCTTGCAGCTGGCAGTAACGATAATAAGGCTAATAAATAGACTGGTTGCTTGTGAAATGATAATTTGTTCCAAAATAGTCCTTATTAATAGCCCACGGATGGCAGTGGCCATCTGGGGCCTCAGCTATGCAAACTGCTACAAGAATTTGCTCAGGCTCTGCTTTGCTCTGCAGCTCACGGGGAGCCACGACTGCTGCTGGTTTAGTCCTAGGTGAAATGGGTGTGAAAATGGGGAAATGTTTCTTTGGTGAAATCTATTTCCAGTCAAAACATCTATTTATTGCTCTGAATATTTCATAACATGGTCACGAAACATGCAGGAAGAATATTGACCCCTTGAGTACAATATGGCTTTCTTCATGAGACTTACTCCCTTGACAAACTTGGCCTGCTTTATTTCTTAATGACATTTTTGAGCTAATTAAAACCCTCTCATGCAGATAGCTTGCTTCCCAAGCAAGAAGGGAAAAAAAAAAGGAAAGAAAATTCCTTGAAGCCTCCCCCAAAGGTCAAGCAATGCCACAAGCTGTGATGAATGTGTCCATTTGTCACCTCGGGTGTGAGGCTATCCAGAGCTGTGACATTTCCCTGGTAAAAGTCAATAGCAAGTCCTGGGTTTGTACTGCGGTGTGCAATTTGCCTGCTTTTCCTTTTTCCTTCTCCCATTTCCGTTTAAAGGATGTGATGGTCTGTAGCAACCCCCATCTCTGTGCCAGTGATACCAGTTGGTCACCGGCGTGCGAGGAGCTGCAGAACCACCCCAACGAGACCTGCTCTGTCTGGGAGATGATGGGACTGAGGGGCCAGCTCCTGGGAGAGGGCAGATCCAAGCCTGCAGGAACCATTATCCGCCCAAGCTGCATACTAGCAACGGTACAGAGCCAGGTCTGCTGTCTTTGTACTCAACCTTCTTTTTCCTCCAGCACTGAGATGCGAGTCTGAGTCTGTGCCTGCCCGCCTCCCGCTCACCCAGAACAGTTGTGTGTTGGGATCTGAGGGCTGGATGCACCTGCAGGGTGCTTTGGCTTACTTGACCCAGGTGCCTGGGAAGGAAGCCAAACCAGAAGCTGCCTTCATGTGCACGTCAAAACCGGTCTGGCCCCATCTAGGGTGGCCCAGGCCAATTCTAAGTCCTTGTGACAGGGACGCTGTTGGGGGGACCAGGCCAGACCTCCTCTGAAATAAAACCTTTGAACCGCTTACAGTGCAGGGGCACCAGCTGCTCTGGTCCACTGTTCCATTCCTATCGTGCTGAATGATTTGCTAATTTTAGCTGGGAGGCAGACCTTTCCCCCTGCCCTGCTGAGCTATGCCGGCCTCCCAGCGAGCTGCAGGGAAGGTTTACCCAGATCTGTTACCATCAAGCGCCAGGGCTTCATCCTAGCACACAGCTGGCTCCGGCCGCTCTCTGCCAGCAAGGGCCTGTTACATTCAAAGTTTTAGTTGCCAAGTTTTAGTTTTCGAAGCAAAGGCTGAAGCTATGGTGTCCTCCTACACACACTGCTTCTTCCTGGCTTGTGGCTTTTGGGGTGTCTGAAGAGGATCACGGGGAAGCAATGGCAGAAGGGGAGACCATGTATCCCCACCACCACTGGTGCAGGACTGGGAGGGGGGGAATTTCAATGGCAAGTGAGTCATATGGAAGCAAATCCAGAGCTGTTTCACTGCCCTCCCCTCTTCCCTGTACTCTCGGTGACTGTTTTGGGAGATGTTAAAAGATACAAGCTCTTCTATAGTTGAAGAAGTCAAAGCTGTCTGCCAATAATAGACATGTTCTTTCCCTTTACTTCACCCACGCAGGTTGATCTGTGTTTTTTATTAAAATTTATGGAAGGCACTTTAAACTTATAATGATTGAAAAAAGAAAACCAAAACAAACTGTTCCTTATGTTGTTGTTATATTTGGGAGTTTATTTGGCTCAACTGTATTTTTGGCTTGGCTTAGAAATTTCATGCTTGCCTGGTCTGCTTTTGTTGGCCTTTCTGTGAATATATGCTTCGTACATGGGGAGAAAAAATAATAACAAAATGTAATTTTCCCTTAGGGTCCTGATCACGTGGGAGAGCCTGTGTTTTGTTCCTACCAGTGAGAGGTGGGTTAGCTGCTGCAGCGAGCTGGCAGGAGGCAATATCTTTATTTTCCCTTTCTTCCGTGGCTGCTGCCTGTGCCACAGGTGTAGAGAGCTGCTTTGGGACACACAGCACCCCTGGTAGTTGTATTCAGAGGGGTATGAGAGGCGCCTAGGCAGAGGGGACAGGAATGGGAGAAACTGGGGAACGAGGATAGGCAGGTGAAGTGAAAGGGAAGGAGATGTGGGTAGGAGGATAAACAAATGGGGAAGTTGGAGCTGCATACCATGCTTTTAAGGTGAGGCTAATGGAGGTGCCAAGTAGACAAATACGTGCAGAGAGCTACATATAGACACACCTGCAGATGCACCCAGATAAAAATGTCTCTTAAGAGTTTATAAATGACTTGAGCAAAATGTAGCTCTGTGTGTGTACATCATCTAACAACAATTGACTTCTGAATTTGGTACTCTTCAGTGCTCATATCAGTACTGATCTATAAATCCAGCACAATAGATCCATTGTTCTCTAAATAGACTCTTACTCTGAGTCTGTATAAGGTCTGCAAAAATCAGGAGGCAAAACGTAATGTACGTTAAGTGAAGCAAATTGCGTAGAAAGAGAGATAAATGGTGTCCTCCAGGGCATGTGCTGGAGGAAACTTGACATTTGCAACTTTTTTTATCTCTGGACACTCTGAAGATGAGGTTTCTAATTGCAGTGAACTCTTTGTGAGGAAAGAACCCGTTGGGACATTAGTTGGGCACTTTAGTCTTCCCCGCTGAAGTCTGTTCTCTAGCAGCACACCTTGGTCATCCGAGCATCCCTAGTATCCTTGAATTAGAGAAATTAAAATTATTTGGGTGGGGGCGGGATAGCAAAAAAGGAAAAAAAGGAAGTGCTTGCTGGGCTGAACACACTTTTCAGATATTCTCTGGTGTTTGCTGACAAGGAGTTATGTTAGAAAAAGTGAAACAAGGAGCCCCAACACTGGTGTGGGGCACAGACTTTGCAGTAGAGGCAAAGGCATCCCTCATTGGATGGGCATGCTACACTGCAGCTGACATCCATTCATAATCAAACAGCTGCCAATTCAGTAGGATCTGAGTCCTTTTCATAGGATCTGAGGAAACTCCCAAGGCAGTACTAAATTACTCTTTAAAAATTCAAAGGTTTACTATTTATTGCATGTGTCACAGTAGGATGTTGGAACGGTGCCAGGGCCCTCAGCAAGCAGAAAAAAAAAGATGGCTTATACCTTATATCAAGATCTTATCTGGAGGTAAAAATTTACTGGTATATGCAATGTTACCTGCAGAGAGCCATGAACCCCCTGAGAAGTTTAATCCCAGTGAGTGCAGAGTAAACGCTACAGGAAATGGAAAATTTTCCCGTGAGCTTTCCTTAAGTCCTACTTTCTGAAGTATAGAAATTATGTGTCTTGAGGACTTGGTGGATTCTTAGTTCTGACCAAATGGTTTCGCAGTGCCTGAAGCAAGGACTGGGGCTCGGGGTATGGCCCACATCAAGATCCCCTACAGACAGAGAAGGCAGTACAGAGGCAGAGGTATCATCTGCTGTGGGGTTTACACTACAAATTGCACTGGCTTTGCTTTGTCAGCTTTATTTCTTGGCAAAGAAACACTCAGATTGAGGAGGTTTTGTTTTGTTTTGTTTTGTTTTGTTTTGTTACAAACCTGAGTTCTGATTTAATACCTGCTTTTGTAGAGGAGGATCCCAGTGCTTGGCTGATGCCTTTATCTCTTTACCAGCTGAAGGCAGCAGTAAAACATTGAAATTAGACTGGAAATCACAGGCTAGTCCTGACCAAGCAGCTGCCTGTTTATCACTGAGAAAATATAGAAGAGTTTCAAATAAATATGAAAGGCACTGGTCTCTGTAATCCTGTACTTTAAGACTTTTAATGTACTTTTTTTTTAATTGTTTTTGATGCCTGTCCAGGTCCGTCTGTCTCCCTGTTTTTGCTTTTTGGCCACGGGTCAGCATTTCCCTTTTGGCCTGAAAGACTGATAAGATGCTGAAAGCTGGGCTGCAGCCAGGTAATCGGGTCACCAAGGCAAAATTCAATCATGTTTTTTTCGGCCAGTGTCACTGTAGCCCGGACAGACCCCAGAGCCTCAGCTGCCTGGCAGCCCTTGTCCCCCGATAAGCTCAGAGCTGATTGGCACACAGTTCCAGCACGTGTTTAACCGCTTACATCTTGCTGTGTTCAATTTGGGGATGGGCTTGCCTCGCTCTGCTTGTGCCCACACCAGTGGCTGGCTACCAGCGTGGTCCCCATTTTTGTGCCGCCCCACCCCTGGTGTGAGTGCCTGTCAGCAAGTCCTAGGATGTTGGACAGGTGTTTTCTGGGTAGTTCACGGCGCTCAGGTGCTCTGTCTTATAGGCTATCTCGCCATCCTTGCAGTCCTTGTGAGCTGGTGGGGTCGGTACCACAAGGTGACACAGCTTGATGAGGCTTTGCATGAAGGGCCGCTTATTCTTCTCCATTTTAAACCTGCCACCTCCACTTAATATCCAGAAAATAAAAGGCAGTGAAGGGGCTGGAAGGGTCCTGTGGCTCAACAGGTTTCAAAGCCATGCTTTCTTCTGCTGTCAGTGAAGTTTTGCTCTCAAGACTGGCCCTGTCGGGAAAATTAGCTTTTCCTGGTAGTGTCTAATCCAGAGCCAAAACTGAAAGATGAGACAAGTCGATTTTCCGCTGGGTGCGTCTTAGTATTTCATTGCCAGCACTGCACAAGCAGCTCTTCCCCTGCATTATAAAATGGCATAAGAAAGATGCAGAATCCCAGAAACAGGCATTGTTAATTTACATCTTACAAGTGTTGTTTGTCAAATACAACCATTGTAATTGCTTGCTTTCCATTTCTAAAATGTGCTAGCAATAAACTGGAAAAAAATAATGGGATACACATATTTGGCAAGCTCTTTCCAGGGTTTTATATCAGTCCACTGCTGGATTCAATTACAGGCGATTTGAATTTTTCACGCAATGTCTTGCTTCTTAAAAATGTCTCCTTTCAAATCAAAACCCTCAAAATAATTTGTGAAAATTCTCAAGTTTTTTTAAGTTTTCTTCCAAAATTTTTCATGTAGTGTGAAATCGGATTTTTGTGTTATGTGGAAAATGTTGTTCTTCTTGAAATAAAACTTCTCCAGCATTTCTGTGTAAATGAGTATGTACTGAGCCAGAGCAAAATGGAATTAATTTTTCTTAGCATCTTTCTCCTCTGATGCATTGGAATAAAATTGCCAGTGAGTATCCAACTGCCTTGCTCTTTGCAGCTTGAGCACTGTCCAGGCACATACTTCCCCAGATTAATTCCTATGGCACCCAATGGTGACAATAGAAAACCAGGAGCCTGTGATTGTAGGACAGCTTCTCTAAGGTTTGAGGATCTTTCAGTTGCCAAAAAACTCCAGTGGCTGCTGGGATTCTCAAAAGTATTATAACTCCTTTTACTGAAATAGATGATACCACTGGGAATTGTGCACTGGGCCATGTCGTTGTTTATCCCAATTCCCTGAGTGTGGCTTGGAGGACATCAGAAGCATTGCGGTCTGCTTATCCTTCTGTTTTCCCTTCTTAGGCAGTCCTTGAGTTAAGTTCCTTTTCCTAAAACTGTGTTTCAAGTGAATGAAGCAGTTGGTGCTCATCCTAATGGATTTTAGCTGAAGTTAACAGTGCTAGTTATCTCTTACACCCTCTTCCTATTTTTATCCACTGCTGCTGAAAACAGAGGAGAAGCCATCGGATGAAAATCCTGCAACATGGTGGACTTCTCTGCTCAAACCTCTCCCGTGCAACGAGGGGATTAATAGTACATGGTGTTATTAACTGTAAACCTCGGTCCCCAGGCTGGCTCCACTTCAGTACATGATTGAATGTTCCCTCTTCCCGCTCGGTAATTTCTGTCTAATGCCACCCCACCCGTTGCTGATCCTCTTTTGTAACGGGGCTGTCAGTCACAGCAGACTGGCCAGCGAGCTGCACGATGGGGAATGCAGCGAGGGTGTTTCACTCTGCACCCGCAGGGCTTGTGCCAGGCTGTCTGTCCAGCTCTGGGCACACGCACACTGCTCTTATCACCGGCCTCGGTAGCCCTTCCATGCTTGCTCGACACCAGCTGTGCCCCACGAGGCTGTGCTGCTATGAAAACCTGTGCTTCAAGCTGAACACATTCCTCCTTTACCTTTTTCCTATCACTGGCAGGCTATATTTTTAAAGGTCACACAGTGAAATAAGGCACAGAGTGAAATACGAGCATCCTGCCTGTTCCAGCTCTGGGCTGCTGCGGGAGATGTGTAATTTCTCTCTGGGAAAGGGGAGGAGAGGGGAGGGCTGCGAACTTCCCTTGGAGAAGTGGAACCGCTTGGGAGAGAAAATGCAGGGAAAAGAGAAGAAAAATAGCATAGCAGCATTGCAAAATATAGCAGTCCTGCAGAGACAGTCAGTTCTTGTTCAGCCTTCAATCGCTGATTGATATCACTAGTGCTTCCCTGATGGGATATTTCAGTTTCCTAGAGCTCTCCATGTTCATATGCCATGTGTTTCTTCACTATTTATCTTCACAGATGTGGACACAGAGGCAGTAAAGGTGAAATGCCTTTGCTAAGGTCACGGAGCAGATGTAGGAATTGGGAACAGGTGTTTTCCTTTCTCCTTTTAAGCAGGACAAGGCAATGAATTTTGGCCAAGATCCTCCAGATGGTTTTAGTGGGGCCGACAAAGCAGCTACAGCTCTGTTAGATTCTTCTTGCTTCCATTGTGCAGCTTTCTGAGACTCTGAAAGAAAGGGTAAGACTAAGGACAGTCCCACAGGCACAAAAAGGACTATCACATGCATCTGGAAAATACAACCTTGAGCCAAATGTTGCAGGGCTTACTGGTCCCTCCTGAGCCTCATGCCAGGTAGGACACAGGATCCCATGTAGTAGGTGGAGGCTCTGGGCATGGGATGCATCCAGCATACACCAAAATACTCCAATGGACAGATTCAGAGGAAGAAAGCTTTGAGTTTTCAGCCTCATAACAGCAGCAGTTTGCCATGTCACAGGCTTGGTCCTTTAACTCAGTCCCCAGTAATTTAGAAAGAGTGTTTCAAGGAGTAAAATGTTTGGGGAGAAGGATCGCTCCATCAGCCCAAATGGGGTAGTCCATAAAACATGGGCTGTTCTGAAACACATAGAATATGTGTTCTTTCACAGAAATAAGAACAAAATATTTATCATTAAAATTAAGCATGTTTAATAGAAGTGGCAAAACTTACTCAGAGAGCTGAGCCCTTGGTGTAATTCTTCCCTGAGGCTGCCCCTCAGATTTGTTTTTTTTGGTGTCTGTGATTTTTTTTGTGGTGTTTTCTTTTTAATTCAAAGCTGACACACAAATGTTTTGGGCCACCAGCAAAACCATGATGAAAGGAAGGACAATGTGGAGAAATCCTGTTATCAAACTGACCTTTCTTGGCAGAGATTTGGAGTGACAGAGGCTGTAAGAACTGACCCTATGGCTTTGACAAGCTAACCTCAATGGCTTGAAACTGGACATTGTGCACCAATTAGGGGAGTAAACCTCAGCACAGCAAAGCCAGCAGGTACTTTTCAGTTCTAATGTCAAAGCAGCATTCAGGCATCTCATTAAGCACTGGAATATTTTTTTGTGTAATTTCTGTCAGATGTAAGGGAATTTTTAAAATCCAGTTCACAGATACATGGGGAAGTACTCAGAACATTAAAAATAATAATAAAAAAAAATTAGAGTAACTTTCTTGTCCTGTATCTCTTGTGACTACAAAATGTGCATGGGAGAGCAGGGAGAGAGTTGAAATAGGCACCCAGGGCTGTGAGGTTGGTCCCTCAGTGTCTGTTCCACACTATTAACACCAGTGACTAAATTACTTTCCCCTTTCTTGTCTGGCTGCTGTAGTAGTACAAAGGGACCAATACCTGCCTTGAGAGGCGACTTGATGTGGCTTCATAGAAAAAAAAGCTGTAAGTACATCAGCAGTGTAGAGGTTTCCACCTTTTGGCACATTTCTGAGTCTGGTTCTTGGAGTTGCAGGAGGGAGAAATGCATGGTTGGAAATCTTCACCTACACATATCTGTGCGCTGTCTTTCATCCTCTCATGCAGCACCCTGAGGTTAAGGTCTACAGCCTGTGATTCCACAGTTTGTAGATCAGGTTCTCTTTAAAACAGTGTAAGCTGCAAAGAGTTTTAAAAAGGAGAGAGTCTGCCAAGTTGGGCAAAGCCTTAAAAGATTTATTTCCTTTTGTCCCTACATTAAACATTTCCCCTTTCAGCCGCTTTCACTGGACTACCAGTGCCAAACAAAAAGAATAGGAGCACTGCAGGGGAATAGCTGACAGTGGTTTGAGTCTTTCTTTACCTGGCACGTGCTGAGTTTAAGAAGTGGTGACTTTCCATCATGGACCTCCTGGCTCTTTCAGTTGGGTTCAGAAACTCATGTAAACCTCAAAGAAGAATGCATGTCTGGAAGATATAAAACAAGCTGTGGAAAGATGGGAGTGAGGTGGAAGATACCCAGCTCTCTATATTTAGAAGCCAGAGTATGTGTGCTCCCCCAGCAGCTGTGAGAAATAACATTATATGGGGAAAAAACCTGGCCTAATGGGTTCCAGCCTGCCTGTGGTGGCACCGTGCTTTTGAACAGCTATGGTATGAATTACAGCAGCTCCAAAATTTCATTTACAACCCAGGGACCAGCTGGAAATTATCAAAATGTACTGAAAATGTACAGCCACGCGTTACCAAACCCTAGGTATGGAGGAATGGCTCTGGGGTAGGGGGGTAAAGGAATTAAAAAATCCCACCAAGCAGATTACCAATGGCAAAAAAGCACCAAATTTTATAACTCTCTGTAAATGAGAATCTTTTGTGACATGATAAATTCTATTCGAGTAGGATCCTTGGGGCTGAAGCAGCATCAGGAGCCGTTGGGCATGCACAAGGATATGGATGTCTGCAGGATTTAGCCATCAGAGCACCATGGGTCATTAGAAAAGCAAGGAGGACTTTAAATATAGTGGAGCACAAATGTTGTGTGGCTTAAAATTAAAAGATATGCTTTTAACTAGGAAGGGATAAGCCCTGGGGAAATGAACTGTGTGATAAGAGGGGAATTTAGGACAGTCAGTGCTGGGAGGAGACCTAGAGAGGAGAATCTCCTACCTGCCTAAATGAAACTTTACACACTGCCATCTGCCCAGGTAGACCCATATTTCAAGCAAGTGTTAGGGAGAAGATCTCCCTTTTAATTTTGCTCCAGTTTCTTTCATCAGAAACACAAGGCTCTAACAAAATACATTTTGGAGAAAAAGATGTCTGGCATGGAAGAACTGAAGCCAAATTACTTCAATCTTTTATGCCCTATGTTTCTAAAAATATAGATGACTAATCGAAATAATAAAATATTCACATAGTCAGGAATCCATGTTTACAGTTAATGCTGAATTACATCCAAAGGCATTTTTAAATGGGAATTTAATGGATGTCTTTGAACAGAATGAGAGTTTTTTTCTCAGTTCACTCCTCAGAGGAGGAGCTTTGGGAAATCACTTTGGAAAGCCCAGCATCACAGCCTTGCCAAAAGCCACCTTGGAATCCTGGGCAGCACATCCCTCTGTGGCTGCAGAGCACCTCCCCCGACAGGAGCTGGCTGCCTCCTGCGCTGGTGCTGTACCGTACCAGTGATTCTGGCATCATGCTCAATTCCTGCTACCCAGGAACGTACAATAGCATTTTTCTTTTTTTGGTGAATGAGAGGGGTTTTGTGCCAGGGACTCACCAGAGGCTAGACTGTGAGTTTGGGAGAAAGAAGCAGGTCTGAGGTCCCTCTCTATCTCTGTGTGGCCCTAGGATTGGTGTGAGATGGGAGGGGCTGTGCTGCTGAAGGGTCCCAAGCAGAGGGATGAGTACAGCTGGCTCTCCCGAAGCAAGTTCCATTTCGGAGCAGAAACCACTGACCTCGTCTTGAAAAGCCTGGGATTTGACTTCTGGTCCACTTCTGTCCCTGACCAGCTGAATATCCTCAAGAAAGATGATTCACTTCCCCACCTCAGTTTTCCACCTGAAAAACCTATCTGCCTGAGCTTTGCATTCCCTGGTCAGGGTGAAGAACTGCCCAGAACGTACCTGTGACTTTAGAGCAGGTAGGCAGCCAGCACTGCCATGGGTCAGCACACCTTGAGGAAGCAAGCTGGCCCAGGACTGCAGATATTGGTGAGCAATAGTCTCGGGAGGACTCTAAAAAATAACCTTAATAAAAAGAAAAAAAAGGACTGAGTCTTCCATGGTGACAGCACGGTGTCATTTGCTGCGGTTTCCCAGAATTCTGGTACCGAAAGTAGATATTGAGGAACACAGCTTTACAAACTGCTCAGTATGTTTTTTGAAGAGGTTTGCAAATCTACCTACCTTTCAAAATGTTACATTAGGGTTTCTAGGGTGGTCCGTTAATCTAGATTGAAAGCGTGCTCTAGCTAGGGAACAGATGATGATCCAGGGATGAAGTAATCTTCCCTCTTCCCTCTGAGAGCCAGTATATTTTCTACAAGGCACAGGCTACTAGGGACTTATTAGACTGTTTCTCTTTCCCCTCTCAGCTTCTAATTTCATAATAATTTTTATATTGTTGGCTTCATTGGCTGACTACTATTTCCCCCCTGCATTATTTTCTTCCTGTTTACCGTTTTTTATTCCACACCTAGAAATGCATGAATCTAAGACAAACTTTCCAATCCATAATACCTGAGGAGATCTGAAATGAGGTCAGAGAAATTCACCCATCCCTACAGGATAATCCTGCTGCTCTGCAGCATTGATGGATTTACTGCAAATGCTACAGACACACTTGCAGGACTGATAAGAGATCTGGGGGTGTACTAAATGGAGGCAGTCCATGCACAGGAAAATCAGCAGGAGTCCTGTTTGGCCATCCCCTCTCTGGGAAGAATGTGGTGTTGGACTTCTCTGATTTCCTTGCAGTAAATCTGGAAATGACAGCGCTGTAGCAAACCAGTCAGCTGGGTATTAATGGTTGTCACACCACTGCACGCCAAGGTCATTTGGAAAGTCAGCAGTGACTTTCTGGGAAAAGCAGCTCTCACCACTTTGAAGGCTCAGGCTGCTGCCACCAGAGCTAGTTTCTCTTCTTCACGCAGGGCCTCGGTGCTTGCTGCCAAGAATGGAGGAAAATCTGCAAAGTAAGTCAATGTTTGCGGTTTCAGTACATGAAGAATAATTTCCTTCACTGTTGCCAAGGCAGGACTGAAGGCAAGGAGCTGAACAGCACTGACTCTCCCCTGCCCCAAGGGCAGCAGCAGGCGCCTGTCCCTCCTGTTCCTTTGCAAGATAAGCCATTCCCATTCCTGATGCTGGGTGTTAAATCCTTCTGGAAACACGGCATCAAAGGACATTTATTAGTCCTGTGCTTCCCTTAAGAAAAAACATGACACTGAGGAGAACTTCACGTTGCACCCAAAGACATGCACTGGCTGAAACAGACCTTGATGTTGGATTCAGACACAGAGTTAGGCCTGAGGCTGTCTCAGAGGACCCCGGTAGTTTCCAAAAACTTTCTGAAAGAGGCATTTCCATCCACTTTTGGTCATCCCTCCTGGTGACTCAGCCTGCTTAAGCCAAGCTCGGCAGAATCCACCACCCCCTCTTCCTCTTCTGGGTTTTGCTTCCCCCATGCCCTCTTGCTGGGGCAGGTGATGCTGCTTGCGAGGACGTGGGTTATCCACTGTGGTGGGACTCAAAAATAATCCCCCAGGAAAGCCTCTGGGGAGAGGGAAGCTAATGGAAGATTTGGCTTTGAGACTAGTTGTTATAAATCAGTTCTTAATCACTCTCGGGAGCTGGAGATTTCTCCCAGGCTTGTTTTTGGCAATTTTTAAGATCTTTTTCTTCATCTTTTTCTTCTTCCTCCACCCATTTGGATATGTAGTGTTCAGAAGAGGTAAGGCAGTAGATATTAGATATTTGACTGACCAAAAAGCCCTGATGGGCAACCCAAATGTACGTTGCTCCCATCTGAGAGACATCAGTGGGATCAGGTAGGAAGTTCCCCCTTCTAACGCAGGTCCCAAAGCATCCTGGCTTCCCTGAGAAGGGGCATGCCTATGAACAAATGCATGGACATTACAGGCAGCTCCTCTGGGTGAAACCAGAGCCATTTTCCCCATTTTGGAGCTGATCCGTGGACTATGATGCTCCATCTGCTCTGGCGCATGGCTCTTCACAGGTCCAATCTCAGCACCTGGCTGTTGTGGTGGGATCAGACACACACAGATGTCACTGGAGCTTGCCAAACCTAAGTGACACAGACTTGAACGCCAAGCAGAGGAAGGATGGTGGCTGCCATTTGGTTTAAAAAGCAGGATTCTGGTGCAGCAGCTCCATGCAGTTGCTGTGACGAGCTACGTGGGAGTGCGTGTGTCAGGAGGAGGAATATACCACTCTTCTCCAAGAAAGGAAAGCTCTTAAGCTCTGAAATGCAGTTCTGGGTCAAGCAGTGGAAGGATTAATCATTTTGGCTTTACAGCTGCGCTCAAGATACAATTCTAAACCAGTTTGGTCCAACATACACTGACTGAGGAAACTGCATCAACCAAGTTAAGACTGAGGCTTGCTTTTTTTAAAAAGGAGGAGCTGTATTTAAACATCATGTCCCACCCCCCTTTTTAGTAGCTGGATTGAGTCACTTTTCTTCAACTCGAACCTGTTCTTGGATCTGTCAGCAAAAGAATACCCCCCTTAGTAAATGAACTGGGTGACAGTCTTTGGATATGATCCAACTTGCATGTGAAGTTGAATGAGGAACAAATGACACCCTCTTGAGCCAGGGAATGCTGTGGGTGACAGAAAAACACCCTGTGGTGGATGACAACTGTGTTTTCAAAACCAAGCCAAAGCCTTGGGGTTACAGGATAGGAAAGATGAGACACCACAGTGAAGCTACAGTAAGGAAGAGCTCTGTGCCCTCGCCCTCAGAGAGGCCACTGTGGTTGCACCTCTGGTCACAACAAACCCATGAAGCTGACAGGTGATGTTCAGCCTAAAACACTGCAGCTCCTCAGAGCAGCCCAGATTGACAGTTAATTTTTGCTCCGGGCAGAAAGAATCTGGTCCCATCTGGAAACTCGAGCCTCACAAGACTATTTTGCACCATTCATACTTCTGGTAGGAAGGGTTCCATACACGGGACCTGCGTTTTTGCCCCCTACTTCCATTGCTACAGCAAAGAGCATCAAAAGCTGGTTTACAGTTCAAAGCATTTGCTTTGACACAGTCTTGAGTCTTCACGGATTTGGGTTATTAAAGCATCATAGTTTGCAGTAATAGGTCACAACAAGTTTGCCAATTTCGTTAATTTGGTTAAAATAAGATAAAACTTATTTAGCGTTTAGAGTGTATGCATCAGGCAAATGCCAACCGATCTGGGTGTAAAAACAATCTAAAGCTACAAAAAAAGAAGGAAGATAATTATTTTTGGCTCTGATTCAATGCACATCAGCAAGCCCCCTGTATATCATAACTAGGAGGGAGGAATGATGCAGAGGCAGGGAAGAACAGCCTTGCAGAACAAAGTAAAAAAAGAAAAAGAAAAAAAAAGGAGGAAACTTTTTAAGCTATTATTGCCTTTGTAGTCCTCTTATCTGGAACTGAGTATAACAAATAATTGAATTTCAGTGCAATAATTACTGGGCTAATGAGGGCAGACAGGCAATTGCAATATTCCTAGAGTTTTCTTCCTTTCCTTTCTTGAAAATACTTAAAATAATTGGTAAACAAAGTGAGTTATTTATAAATACAGACAGACTATGCATCCCAAACCAGTACAGCTAAGCAGGGAGAATGGAAAAAATTATTTGCCTGGGATTTGGAGACATTTAAAGGAAAAGCTTCCCTTAAGGAAACGGTGCTCTATACTATCAGAGTTAACTTCATAGCTTGCTGTTAAACACCCAAGCTGCTTTGAAACTTGACTTGGAGATGCTGAATATATAGTTTTAACTCCTAATGAGGTGTTAAGTGGCTCAGTAATTTATTTCCTTCCCAGGGGCTAATGAATATGTCGGAAGGGAAAGGGCAGCTATCAGCCTTGACATTTCAGTGATCCCCATCAGGACTGGTAGAATTATTATCGCCTTGTTAGCCACAAGGCACTGAGCTCTCCTGGTGTCAGCAGCAGAGTGGGATTTTTTTTCCTTATTCATGCTATAGCAGCCTGTGTTATTCCTAGCCAGGGCTAAACACCGCAGGAAGGATGACAAAGAAGTAGCGTGTGCCTGGAGAAATCTGTCAGGCAATCTCGGGAAGATGAGGAGCTCCCACTGAAAGCCAAAGCTGTGCCAGCTCATTAGCGCTGTATGGGGAAAACATCTCCTAATGACATAGGATGCAGCTACTTGCTGCCTTTTTTAAGCATCAGGTTTTCTAACTCAGCACAGGTCAGCTCTAATCAATCTGGGTTTTAAGCCTCAGCTGCCAGCTGCTTCTGAGCAGAGCCTCTCAGAGAAAAGCTGGGAATGGTTTGCAAAGGCTTCCTTTTCTGCTTTTTCAGACCAGGCTGAAATCAGGAGGAAGTAAATATTTTGTTTCATTTCGGTTACTTTATGCCCATGAAGGTGCTGCTTTGCTGAGGCACAGTCTATTGTACCAAGCAGCAGAGTTTGAAGCCCTGTGTGGCTGCAGAGCTCTAGTTTAATTTCTCTGCTAGAATTGCACATTGAGTGAAATGAGGCTAAATCTTAACGATTTCCATGATGAGGCAAATACAAGAAGTCAGTCTGTATGCCAGGTGGGAAGCACTGTGAAAAAGTTACTATTTAAGCATACTAAAAATGACAAAGTACAGACAAGTCCTTGCTCTTTTGGGATATTGCTTGGCTCGGTAAAGATGAGCTGTGTGGGCTACCAAAGAATCACAGAATGGTTTGGATGGGAATGGACCTAAAAGATCATTTAATTCCAACCCCCTGCTAAGGGCAGGGACACCTTTCACTAGACCAGGTCGCTCAAAATCCAGTCCAACCTGGCCTTGAACAGTGTCAGGGTTGGGGCATCCACAATTCCTCTGGGCAGCCTCATACATGCGGTAAGGTAAAGGAATGAATGAATCCCATTGTGCTGACACGATGTGTGCTCTGACAATGCGTGGCAGTGTATGGTCAGGTCTGCAGGTGGACTTTGAAGGTGAATGTGGAAACAAATGCCTTGCAAGAGCTTGCAGAAAGGTGAATATTTAGATAAAAAATACGTCATACTATTTTTTCTCTTCTTTTTTTTTCTTCTCCTCTTTCTTCTTCCCTATTGCTCATGTCTTTTGTTTATAACTGGTTTTCAGGAAATGTCCAGTATGAAACATCACTACAGTTCTTGTCTTACAATAAGGTAGCTCTGGTGGGACTGGTGTTAGGTTCAGAGGAAGAAAAATGTGGCCCCCTGACTTCCATGGGTGAGGTAGGCTTCCTCTATGCTGGGCTGTTTGTCAGAGCCCTGTGTTTCGACCTCTCCTACAACAAAATCTCTGGCTCAGTGAAGATAAGATCACAGTAAAGGCTTGTCATACCTGTTGTCCAATTATGTTAGTCTGTAAAAACAGCTCCAAGTGAATAAAAATAGCTTTGACAGTGTGAATTATAGTGTTCTGTTGTGTGACTAATATCAGTGCCTTGGTGTGATAACTTAGTTGCTGTAACGATTAAGACTATACAACGCCTTGGTAACAGATATGAAACTCGGAGTTAGGCCCATCTTAAGTCTTTGTCTTAGCATGTTTTTGAAATGGACTTTGCCAAATGTCTTTTCCACCCTGCAGTCTAAGCTAGGAAGAGGTATAACATTTTTCCTGCTCTGCTATCATGGCCATTTGGAAGTTTTAATTTATATATTTCAATCCAATTGTCCCCCTGGTCCCCCTGCCTTTTGTAGCTGCAGCATAGACCACCTTTTCCAGAGGACATGGCCAGCTGCTGAATGCATTGCTTGGCTTAAAGGACGCACGATCCCAGCTCCTGTAAGTCTGCAGGTCATGTTGCTGAGGTCAAGCAGCCTCCTGGAAGCCAGGCAAATGGGACATCTGAAGGGGCCCTCTTCCAGCCGAAGAAACACAGGCATGCACGCAGGACCATTAGGCCAGGAAAGCCAGTGGGGTGATGCACACACTGCAAGGTGAGCAGCTGCTCGGAAGCTTTACTGCATGGAGAGGGAGGTCTCGGCACAGGCAAGGCCTTCCAACCTACTCAGCTGTACTGCACGATTTGGAATGACTTCATGGATGATGGTGCAGGAAGGGAAGGGTGGCGTGCAGGGCGACCCTTTTGTGTTGTACAGAAAACTAACCACTGCCACAGAACCAGACCAAAGTTCTCCTTGCTTGGACTTCTTCCCCTCACACTCTGCAGTATGGTTAGATGTGAGCAGAATACTGCACAAACATAGCTAAAGACTCAGCTTGGCTACTTAGTCATGGGGTTGCAGCATGCCAGCTTCCAGGGGTATATTCCATTTTAAATTGCCTCTGCATTACTCCTTTGTACTCTGTAATTTGTCACACCGCGGGAGACCATTTTGCAGTGTCTGTGCTCCATTCTGTTGCATGTCACCTCATCTAAAGTTAAACTCCAAAATAAAATAAATGTTATCCTATCTGTTGAGCATTACGTGTTGAATAGGGTTATAGCTGAATAGCTGAAGTTAGATGCTACAATTCATTCTGACATAGCAAAGGATAAAAGGGATAATAAGAAGCCCTTGCATAGCTAAGCTTTTTATCTAAGAAGTCCTATGGTATATAATTTTATCTTGTTAATGTATTAATCTAAGAATCAGGTGGCCAAGATTTCATAGCCCAGAAATAAAATCATCATGAGCAAGGATTCAAATGCAATATAAGTCCATGTCACAAGCCATTGCAGTACAGTGACATTTGATTTTCACGTGCATACAGAAATTCCTTTCTATGGATATTTTCTTGAAAAAATGGTGAGCTGGCAGGAGAGGGTACTGAAGGAAGAAAATATTTGCTTTGACTCATGCAGGATAAATGCAGTGCCTGAATGGTGTTTCTCAAAACAAATTGCTGTCCCAACTTTCTATCCTGCCCAGCTTGACTTTATAGGATTCTCTGTATGTTGCATGTGTTCCCAGGGTAAGGGGAAAGCCTGGGACAGATCAAGCTCTGAGACTCTAGTTTTTCAGTTGTAAAAAGAGCTTAATGGCACTTCCATTGTAACAAAGGTGCTATGAGGAAAGATTTCTGTGACGTTCCTGAAGCACTTAGATTAGAAAGATTGGACAAAGGACCTCAGCAAATAATTTCCAATCCCACACAGTTAGTGTTTATTTTTTCAGACCTGCTCCTTTTGGACCACGCAGAGCAAGTGCCTCTGAGCTGTTTGTTAATGTGAGGGATCATCAGAAATCTCCAGGAAAATAGCTTCCCTGGTAGTTTCCCAAAGGGTTTCTCCCTGCATGTCCTATCCTGGACATACAGGATACCCACATATTATGTCTGAACCTTGCTGTTAGAAGAGAGGAGAGATGAAATGCTCTGTGGGATGCTCTACAACCCCTTTGGCTGTATTTAGAGATTCACGATCCCTTGTTTCATTTGCCTCAGCCCTTTGGCCACTGCCCTGCTTGCCATAGTCCGAGAGAACCTTCTCAGGGTTTTCTGTATAGTGAGAAGACTCATGAGCCATACAGTCCTTGGCCCCACTCAAAAACATTTATGCTCAAATCTTTCAGGCACTTTACTTTCATTATTATCCATTACTGTAAAATATTTTCTTAAATGAAGAGATCAAAACCCTGAAATCTCGCTAACAGAGAGACACTGAGGCATCTCTCCTCTTCAAGGTTCCCAGCCTTGGGATCATTACAGCAGCAGTAGGCTTGGCACAGAAGCGAAGAGACAAAGCTCTGAGTGGTTTTTTAATGTCTTCATTAAAAATGAACATATTTTAAGAGCATTCTCTTCTCATGTGTAATTTCACTCTGCTATGAAATCCGAAGTTCTTGGCAATGTAATCCCACCGGAGTATCATTCAGCAAATAACACAAAAGCACAGGCTTTTACTGGACTTTCTAGGACTGCACAACTTACACTTTGTAGAAATCCTCACTAATATTTGAGGGGATAATATTTTAAAAAAATCAAAACAACAACAAACAAAGCCCCAAGTTATTCCTCAATAAGAGCTTGAAAAATATTCCATCTGGCTTTTATGACGTACATAACCAGGATCAGTCTTCTGTACAGCTGCTGATAGGAGAAATCTCATGATTAAAAGAATGACAGCAGAGAACTTCTTCCATTAGCAGGGACTGTCCCCGTGCACAGCTTCTGTATTCCCTCAGCTGGATGCACTGACTGGATGTTTGGTCTCCCCTCAGTCTGACAGGTCACCAGTCTCCCAAAGGTGCAAGGTTCTGAGCTACACGGCTCAAGAAACAAGGTGCTGAACACAAGCAGCAGCTCTCTAGACTCACTCCTTGTTATGCAGGCACAGCATCAGCTGCCAAGTCAGCTCTGAGCGCATCTACTCCCTGCAAAAAGATTGAAGTTCCTGCTCAGATGACTGCCGAGGTTAAATGGAGTGTGGCTGACAGCCCTGAGACCTCAGAAGAGCGTGATCTGTTTTATCCTCATCACAATTTTCACTGTGAAACAACATTTCAGGGGAAAAAATTAATTTGAAGTGGTAGTTCAATTTGATTAGCTTCAACTAGCTTAGCAAGCTGGAGGTGGGAGCATCTTAAAATTAAAGTTTTTGTTTACAGTTTCGCATGAGGCAAAAATAATGGTAACAGTTCTTCACCGGGAATCCATATCCAGCATTTAAACCTGTGTGTATCTCATCTGTCTCTGAGTTCTGATTTATTTTTCCTCCCCCTAGTCCTTTCCTGACATTTTAAAGCATTAAATGTTAATGTAATTAAGCCCTAATGTGACTGCAGCCTCTAAGAAACACAGCATGCATTTTTGTCATACTCAGAAAGCCTCACAGTAGTGTGGGAGTTTCTATTTTCCTTCAGTTTCCTCAAGTTTTGGAACCCCTGCTTCCAGAAGTGATGCCAGGAACCAGTACATGTGGTCCCAGCACATGATGGGAGTGTGGCTGTGGAATAAACTTTAAAATAAACATTTTAAACTTGAACACCTGACCAGAGGTGTTATATCTTATCAAGTGCACTGAGCCCCGGGCTATCCTATTAATGCAACTAGTCATAATAAATACAATAAATTAATCAAAAATATTTATTTTAGATGCTAGCAAATATAATGACCATGAGCTAGCAGGGACTGTTTCATCCAGTACTGGGTAGAACTATAATGTGACTTAAGTGTTTGATATCTTTCTACGGAGGGATGGAAAATCCCATTTGCTGTGGCAGATGGAGATCCTTTTGTGTTGCTTCTCTTTTGCGCCATGCTCTCCAATGAAGAAAGTGTTTCTTTCCTTCTCTGTCCCACTGTAGTACATCACACATTATGGTATTTGTGTTTGGTTCTTAGGAGAAGTCAGTTACGGGAAAACATTCCCGTTGTCAATTATGGTAACTTTTACAAAGTAGTTGGCTGAAGTTAAACCTTCCTATAACTGCTAGGACTTCTAAGCACAAACATCCCCTTCACATAGTAATCATAGCAACAAAAATCCCTCCAAATTTTTAGTAAGGAACTGTTCTATTGTTTCAATTTGCTGTAATTAAAGCCTGCTCTTTGCATTAGAAAATCAAATTCCATTTACAAGATTAATAATTCCCTTGAGTTCTCTTTGCTTCCATTGTTCTGAAGTGATCAGACTTCTCCCTTTTTGGCTAAGGAAGCCCTGCAGTTTCTTTTTCTCTCCTAAAATTAACCCCATATAACATGCAGAGTGACAGCAGAATGAAAGCTCTGTGATGTTGCTGGTTGAAAGCTGCCTTGTTTCTCCTTTCCCAGAGAAGGTGTCTCTCCTCCCAGAGAAGGTGACTCCCTTGACTAGGGAGTCTCTCTGCTGGACCATTTCAACAGAGCTTTGGTTCAGGACTTGTGGATTTTACTCCTACAGTATTAACAAACCACTGTATCCATTCCTGCAGAATCAGAAACAAATCTTAGTAATTTGAGAGCAGATGGATGAGGATTTTTTGCTTGTTTCTTTTTTTTTTTTTTTGATCCAGCTTAGATCACATATCTTCTTTAACTATAAAAAAAAAAACCCCAAACTGTATGGCTGTAAGCTACTTTATAGTTTAAAATGGGATGGTTATCCCCACGGATCTGCAAAGAATGGACATGAAACTACCAATGCCATACAACCCCTCCTCTATTTCCTTTTCTCTCTCTCAATAGCTGTGCTCTCTAGCAGCTTACCAAATCCTCCCCCAGCTCCTATTTATCACGGCAACAAGTCCAAGAGCACCATTTTCTACAAAGCTGCAGAATAATTTAGGTTGAAAGGGAGATCATCTAGTCTGACCCACTGGTCAAAGTTACTTGGGACCACATAGAGCTGTGTTTCAAATATCTCCAAGGATGGCGATTCCTCAGCTTCTCTGGACCCCTGCCCTTGGGCTGCACCACTGCCATGTGCATATTTACAGGGGAAAGATCACTCAAAATTTTCTGCTGAAATTGAATACATTTCAAGAGTTTAATGTTATTAAAATTAGTTTTATTACTCTTAAGAGCCAGGCCATGGTTAGGAATAATGGATTTTCTCCTCTTGCATCCAGGCATAACGGACTCTCCTCCATCTCAGCAATCCAAGCACTGAATTTGAATCTTAAGCAGATTTAATGATTCAGAGGCATAGGCAAGAATCTCTTGTTTGTCAGGGAGTGCAAAAATCCTACAGCAGTGAGCTGGCACGGCCTTATGAGCAGAGCTGTGAAGAGGAGATAAAAGTGGGAGCATGCTGGGGTGCCCAGAGAAACCCTTGAGCCATCCCATGCTTCCTCATCCAGCTCAGGCTTTGCTGCTGCTCCTCTGCCACTGCTAGCTCCAGGTCATAAACAGCTCTGAGGATCAGGGGTGGATGCCAAGAGAAAAGCGAGCTGGTGGCACAGAAGGTGGGAAGCAAAGAAAATGGTTTCTCCTGGATAATTTGCTGCTTGATATTAAATGGGCTTGAGTATAAGTCTCTTGTGACATCCTATGAGTCAAGGAGCTGTAAAATGAAGTCACAGGCAACTGGGAAGACTATGGAGAGTGTTGGATATCTCTGAGCGGCCTCCGTGCTTTGTCCAGAGATTAAGATATGTGAGCATTAAATATCTTTCCCTACAAAGTAACACGCTATAATGAGTGAAGCCCCTCACAGCTGGTTCCTGTAGCAACATAAATCAGTCAAATATTACAGGTTTTCTCAAGCTGTTTTGGAAAAAAAAAAAGATTCCTTAAAAGTTTGGGGTTTGTTTTTGTTTTTAACTATGAGCTTAGAGCAATTGTTTGACATCAAAAATGTCCAAAACCTTTTGCAAGAGTGACTGTGCTAATCAAGGAATTTTTGTTGGGATATTCTAATTTCCTTTTTATTTTTCTTTTTTTAAGCTTAATTTAACATTTAAAACCAAGATTATAGTTGACTTTTTATAGCATGTTCCAGCTCTGGAATTTGAAACTATTTGATGCAATGTTTTTGAACATTTTGATTTAAAAATGTGAATTAGAGGAAGCACTGTGAAATTCCTAAATCATGTGAAAGAGACCTGTCTTGACCTTTATATAACCAGATGTTTTTTATAGTTTTCTGTTTGGGTGGGTTGTTTTTCTTTTTTTTTTTTGTTTTGTTTTGTTTTGTTTTGTTTTTGTTGTGTTTTTTCCCCATTTGGTTTATGCTAGCACCAATTCTTGTTTTGCCTTTTTGTTTTCATGCACCACGCCTGGCCTGATCTCCTGGGAATCTCTAGCCCTTCCTGAAATCCAAGGGGAAGAATGTCCCTGCCACTGCTGAGGGACTTGCAAACACTGCAGAGACTTTGTCTCTGGTATCCACTTTGACTTATGATCCTGCAGTGAGTTGGTGGAATGTTTTTGCTGGGCAGTGCAGCTGATATTGTCCCTGCCACAGCCTCTGCCCAGCAAACCCAAATGAAATTCAGAGCCTAATGAAGGACAAAACACAGTGCCTTCCTGATTCGAAGGATTTCTTCTCTAACAATGTTTCTTTCATTACTTGCTCTCGTGATACAGAGTTGTCATTGTGCCTTAAACAATGACTAGCTTAAATCCAAAAGGAATCTGCACGTTTTTGTCGCCTTATCTAAAAGTATTAAGAACAAGAGAATACAGACAGAGCAAAACTTCCCCATTCCTTTTCAATCCAGCACAAAGGTGGCGAGAAGCCTTGAGTGTTTGTCTTTGGAAGAATCAGCTCTTTCAGAACCAGATGGTGCCAAGATCGATTGATGTGAATGCTGTTTAGTGTCCTTGCCAACCTGTCTCAAACAGCCCCTGTGAAGGCCACGTGCTGATACCCTTTCCCACAGTGGGCAATCCCCTACTCTCCAGCTAGTCATAATCACACCAGAGAGGGCTGGATTCAATGAGGGCAGTGCAGATGGCAGATCCTCATGCACAGCATGCAAACGGCAGGCTCGGATCCAAAGACCTCGCAGAGCTTCGCCAGCAGCCATTAGAAACCTGCAAACTCTGATTGGTATGATGGATAATTACTGTATTGAAGTTCTCTAAAATACATGGAGACCGCTGTTGGTTCTCTTTTAACTTGCCTTTCTAAAACCCTACTGTCCTATGCTAGTAGGAGTAACAATGGCAAGCAGAGAAACGCAAAGTAAAAAGGTGCAGGGGAAAAAATAAACAGCAGGAGTGATGACTTGGTTTGGTGAAAATCAGTCTCCCCATCCCTATGCAGCATGGAGGTGACAGTGCATGCAACAACAGCTGCTCACTTGGTTAGGGTAAGTCATACCTGGCAAATCTAATGGTCTAGGAGGTGAACTGTGTGTGGGCAGCCTCGTGACTTTGCCAAGGCATGCTGGATGTCAGGCAGACCAAAGGAATTGGCATATTCAAAGTAGGTACCCAACATTTTGAAGCCCAAGACACCAGCCCATGGAACACCACCATGCAGTCAGCCCTGTCCTAAGTGTTGAGTGAGTTCTCATCCAGTTTGGGATGGCAGTATGCTACATAAACTGAAGGAGCAGCAGCTGTCTTCCCAAAGGTGTTTGAGTGCCACAGTTTGCATGTGTGCATGCACAGTCAGAAACAGAGTCAGCAACAGGCACTTTTGGATGGGCCTTAGTCAGCTTAAGTGAGTCATCCATCCAACCATTTCCCCGAGTTTGACCCCACTGAGTGTCCCGTCTTCCTTCTGTCTTGTCTTAGGAGTCATGCTGGTGGGTTACCAGCATTCCCTGATGTCGCGTGGAAGGCATCAGGATAGGGATGCCCAGCACCTTGCAGTGTCAGGTGACAAGAACATCCCCTGAGTCACGGGAGGAGCACCCCATATCCCATAATTGCAAGTCCACAGGTCAAAGGAGACATGCTCCCTGACTAACACAGGAAGAATGTGGCACGTTTACTGGCTGGCAAGTATGTGTGCGTGTGACATGGCTATACCTGGTGTGAAATCAGAATTAATCAACTGCATGCTTCGGGACACTTGGGAGAAGGATTAAAACCTGATTTCAGGATACCTAGTGAGATTACTTTCGAAGCAGGAGGCGCTGGAGCCATTCCTCAACCACAGCAAAGTCTGAGAATTCATCACAGGAAAAACAGACATCTCACAATACCCAGAACAACGTTTGCATAGAAATGACAGCCAACCAATATGTGCTGTGTTGTTTTTGTGGTGAGTCACTGTGGTGAGAACACACCAGGTGAGCAGGAATGAATGGCCTGCAGAGTGTGGGGAACTCGTGCTCTGACATAATGCAAAAGCTTGCGTAACGTGGTGACAGCTATTTTTCCTCACGTCTCTTCAAACTTTGGAAAAAGTCTCTCCAAAACACATGTTATTTGGCTAGAACAAGGTTTGGAGCTCTGGATGTGACCTCAGCCAAAACTTCACACGCACTAAAAAGAACACTCCAACATCTTATGTACTTTAAGCCCGTATTTAGACAGCAAACCCCTCACCCCAGGGTATGCAAGCTTTAGTCCTGTCCAACAGTACTTCATAGTTCCTGTGTTTCCAATTATTAGAGTACATATTACTTGGCATAAGCAAGTACTAGGATCTAGCCTTAAAACACTTCAAGGCTGTGGGGTTTGTTTTGGGAGAACTGTTTCGTTTTTGCAAATTTTATACCATCTGGCAGCAATTCACCAATACTTTGGCATGGTGGCTCTAAGCACCATGTTCTCCACTGCAGCTGTGTTAATGCAGAGCTATCTTCCCAATCATGGTGCTGGGATCCATGAGATAAGTTAGAAACAGACTTTGGTCTCTACTTAATGGGCCACCCTGCTGACTCTTACTTATGTTTTTGAGTCTTTCCTGCCCCATCTGTGGCTCAGGCATTCTCAGTTTTAATGAATGGTGTTGATTTCTCCTTAGGTTTCTACCAAAATTCATCTTGTCAGTTTTTGAATGTCCCTCTGACCTGTGTAAACTGTTTTGAATTTTGATCCTACCCACCCAAGTCCTTGCAGGATTTCTGACTCCACCCACAAGCTTTGTAAGTATATGTCTTCCACACCCTCTGTCATTAATCAGCTGTTTCTGTCCTATCCTTCAAGTCAGTCATCCCGTCAAAGAAAAAAGTGAGTTTGGTACAGCTATGCTGGTGGGGTTTTTTGAACACCTTCCAATAACTTAAAATCCTTATTTGTGCCAGGGTCTTTCCAGGGATCAAAGCTAGGTTTAATGGGTCCTTCATTTTTGGTTTTAATTATCTCAGTGCGTTTTGATTCCAGGTGCTCAGGGGCTTGCTTGTCCTCAACTGGTCCAGTATTGCTCAGATGCTCTGCTGCCCATTCCCCCAGATGCTGCTGACCTGAGCTCGCCTGTCTCCTCCAAGCAGCCATCCTACAGGACCTGCTCCTAGAGGAAGACCTCTCTACTGTCCTGCTGATCTTCCTCCTTCATGCTTTCATTTTAGTAAACCTGGCTCTCAGATGGAGAATCACACGAGTCAGTTCCAAAAACCAACAGTGCAGGTCCTCCTGCTCACCTAAATCAAGCAGAGCAGTCTTTTGAATCATTCTGGGCATTTTCCTTTGTCTTCATGGGAATTGGATCAAACCTTCACTGAAGATGTTGTAATAACTGGGCAACTTGTGCTGCTTGTCAGGGAGGCTCCTCAGAGAAGTTCAAAGTCTGCTGGGAGTGGTTAAAGCCATTAAACCCTTTTAATTGTTGGTGCAGGACTTGAAAAGTGAGAGACAGATTTTCTCAGGAGAGCATTGCAGAGATGCTCATTTACGCAATGTGCTATGTTTTGTGTGAAAAGTCTTAATCAAAACATTTTCTGTTTCATAAACGAATGACCCAATCCTCAACAGAATTCTGGTTGGGGCTCTATCCTCTGCAGATCTCCACCGAGAATTTGGGACTAAGGGAAAGTTTGACTCTACTTTGTGGTTTATTTTCTTCTTAGCAAACAGAATTTTATACATGAAGAGGGAAACAAACATGGCATAAATAAACCACCCAGAGACCTGACTGACCCCTCCTTATATCTGAGAAAATTAGGAGAACTAAGAGTCCAGGTTTTGCCTACCTGAATAATTTTAAGGCCTGAAACACAACTGTTCAAGGAGTAGAGACTAACCTCTTAAGTTCTTATAACAAAAAAGGCTCCCCACCAAGCCCAAAAACCAAACAAAAGCAAACCCCCCAAACAGCAGGAGTTATAAGTAATATATAAGTCTGGGCAGAATTGCAGTGGCTGCTACAGTAACCGCAGAATCACTGAGCTAAAAAGCTGTATGCATGAGTTAACTAATGGTCATGGAACTCTTTGAAAAGTAAACGGTAAACATGCAATGGATTTTTTAAACATTTCTCTACAATTTGTTAACAAGAAAATTAATTACGGTAACCTAGTAACTACAAGTAAAGGATAAAATTACAAATGATGCAAAATAATAATTTATTCAGTCTAGAGGCTGGCGGTCCAACTGTTGATGACCAAAGTGCTGTGAGAAGTGCTGAAAGCTATACTGAACAACCCTTTCCAACACATAGGTTTACCTTTCCTCTTCTCCTGCTTGGCTCTCAAGGTGCCTAAAATCTCATTGCCCATATCTTTCCCACAAAAATCCACTTGATGCGTGCCTTTGGGTGGAACCACAGAAAGCTTGCCCTGGGTGAGAGCTTAGGCACCTGGCTCACAATTCTGACTCTCCCCTGTGCCAGATTCACACAGTGGTGATTTGTGGGCATTTTTACTAGAGGCTTGACAGACTAGGACTGAAAGAAAACATTAGCTGGGTCATGGCTCTACCACATCCCGTGTTTCTCATCTGGGAAGTTCAGGAGATGCTACCACTGGAGGCCTGGAGTAGGCAAGCTTCTGTAAGCGTGGCCTCGATGAGTCTGCCTGGGGTCAAGGAAGGACTAGATTTTTTTAGTTCTTTTCCATCCTTGTGACCCAAGGGATATCTGACTAATTTAATGTCACCTCAGATGTGGGGCATGAGAATTAAGTCCCCCCTGCTGTCTGTGGAAACTGGAAAATGCATCCCATGCTCTGCTGGAGAACGTCCTCTCTAGCTTGGGCTCCTCTTGTTTCCCTCTAGGATGAGCTGTCCTACTGTGCACTGGTGAGCCACTGGTTGAGATCTCCCCTGGGAGGGAGAGGTCTGGGTTTCAGACTCAACCCCAACCCAAGTGAAGCCCTAATCAAGGTATGAGGATGACTCACTTCTGCTCACCCTTCTGACTGTATTTCTCTGTAGGATGTGACACCCGTAACCTGGCAACACAGCACTGGTGACATCACTTTTTTTGCAACAAGTTTGGCAGCTATATAGAATGCCTTACAGGAAAAAGAGCTCACATCATAGACATTGGATTCCTAAGGAAAAACTCATGATCGTGTGCTCTGCTACTCTGCCCCTCATCCCTTCTCCAGGGATTTTATTAGAGTGTAGGCTAATTTCAAGCAAACTTGATAAAGGTTAAATATCTCAAAAATACAAAGTTTCTAAAAGAGCCACAAATATTGATGGTCATGTAGAAAAGAGATATCCAGATCAGTGACCACACTGAGAAACTAATGGAGACTCAGTTTTATTAATAAAGACCAGAAAATCGAAAAAGGAAAGAGCCGCCAGGAATCAGACTTTGTAAGCCCCACTGCTCATGAAATTGCCAACTCCTACTTGTTATTACTTGTCTTCATAAAAACACTGCCTGTCTTCTCCCTCGGGCATCTGTTACAAGTGTTACTGAAGATGTCCTTGCAGAAAGAATACAATTATTTTAATAGCTCCCTTAAATAAGAATACAGGCATTGCAGTTAATCAGCTGCCTTTTCGAGCCCTTGCCCGTTAAGAGCCCAGTGCAGCAGGTCTGAAAACACAGGCTCTAGAAGTGTGATTGCCAAGCCCCCCAAGGCTGTGTGAGAGCTGGAAAAGGCGCTGCTATCACATGGTGGGCTGGTAGGAACTGCGATTGCTGCCTGAAGACTGAAGGCAAACTCTTATGTTTTTCTGTTGAGTAACATCTTCTGGCTCCTTCTATCCCTCATCATAAAACCCAGTTCATTTGTTTAGAGCCTCTGCAGCGTAGATGAGGAATCTTAAAAACTGTAAAAATAGATTAATAGATTCTTTTAAGACCATCTTAAAATGCTAAGAAGTTAGCCTTTAAAACCTATTGACCTGCAGGCTGATTTTTTGCATCAATTATGCCAAAAGACACTGTTCACCAGTACCTTCTCCCACTCCATCGGGCTCAAGTACTTCCACATCATTCTTAAACATTACATTTACAGGCCTTAAGTACTGCAGAACCTCCTTCAGATGGAAAAAGTTTGGTTTTGTTCCTTCCTCTTTGAAGAATTCCAGGGAAGAGGAGTTTGAGACCTCCAGACCTGGCAAGCAGGTGACACAACCCTTCGTCTGTGTTTCTCACATGGCCACCTGCCTGCCCTGATGCCACTGAGCTGTCCAGAAACCTGTTCCACTACCAGTTTAGGGGCACAGGATGTGAGATGTTCAGTCGAGGAGGGCTGTAGACAGTGCCAAAGCAAGCCCAAGATCAACAAATAACCACTGGGTAATGATAAAACCATTGTTCCCTAGCTCCCTGCTTTGTAACAAAAAACAGTGAAACAAAAAGACTCTGCGTGAAATGTGATGGCTGCTCCCAAGGGCCTTTTTAGAGTGTCCCCCCACACATCTCACTGCTGGAGCCTGCCTGGCCCTGTGAGGTCCTCCCCAGATTCACACCCTCAGAGCAGTGAAACTCAATTTTGCTGTCACTAAGAGGTTTCTAAGCCGGCTCTGGCCAGCAGCCAGCTGCTCAGTAGGCAGCAAGCTGCGGATCCTGAGGAATAAGCCACCCACGGTGTCTTAGAGCCTTCTAAACCTGTTGGGGCTGACAGAGATTGAGGAATCCTCGATTCATGGCGCCTTGCCAGGATAGGTGCCAAGCAGACCTGAGAGGCTACCTGCCAGCCAGTGATCACCAGGAGACCATGATCAATCCATCTCTTCTTGAATAAATTACATGCACTGACCCCAGGATTGGATCAAAGATAAAATCTAGTATCTACCTGGGTTTCACAAGATTTATTTCTTTGTTGCCTACACTGGCTGTCAATAATTTTGCCATTGTTTTTTCAATAATTTACTGACTGAACCTCATTTTTAGCTTTCTCAGGTTAATGGATTGCCCAACACTGATGTCAGGCCAGTCGATTAATCCTTTCTTCATTTGTTTTTTGTTCAACTTTTCAAGATATAAACCAACCCTGTACATTTTCACATCTTTTGGTGCTTTCCTGAAATGTGCCAAAGGTTGACTCAGACCGCAGCAAGCTTCCTGTAACTGTCAACAACAACAAAAAAAATACAGGTATGGGGCTAATGGAATGATAATCCCCTCATTCCCCCCACCCCCCCTGCATTTCACATTAGCATGAGGTCATACTCAGGATTGGGTAATGGGACACTTGCTGCATCCCTCTGAGCTCTGCTTCCTCAGCTGCATCCAGTCTCACAGGTTATTTTGGTGCTGCAGATTCAAGAAATGTTGAGTATTTGCTGTCAACAGAAAGTGCTGGACAAAGGGGACATCTGTTTTCTTTCTGAAGATGCTCCTGCCTTTTATTCTGAAACACAGAAAACCTAGTGCTGCCTGCAATGTAGATGATGCCTCAGATGGATTTTGGAGCTTTTCAGCTTCAAAACTTAGTTAATGAGCCTGGATCAGTGCAAAACAACCTGCTGTAGAAAGCAAAAGAGTGTGTTCTCCATTGAGATAACAGCTTGTGGAGCTATTACTGTAATAACACTGCCTCGCAAAGAATACTCATTTCAATGGTTAATTGTTTCCAGCTCTGTGCTGGTACCATCCCAGCAGGAATAGGCCCAGCGTGACTTCTGCTGCATTGGCCGCTGCTATTGCAGCGCACAGAGCGCTCTCCAGCAGACGTGGAAGCATTTAATCACCTAAGCGAGCACTTTCCCCGCTCCAGCAGTCAGCAGAGAGCCAATGCCCTAATGCAGCCAGTGCCCTAATGCAGCCAGTACCATTCCCGTAATGATAATTTGCTAACTCCGCTGCTCAGGCGAACAGAAGGGAAATGTGAGATGCGCAGCCAGTGTTAAAGCACCAGTGCCCCTGTGCAGCCCGAAAGCCTGGTAGAGCCTGGTGCAGCCTGCCCTCCCTTAAGCACATCACATTCTCCTTCGCCAGCAAGCTGAATGAATTCAACTTTTTATTCCAGGTGGACCCAAATAATTTCCATTAGCTTGCCATGAAAAATATATGTATAAGATGCTATTGCATTATGTTTCATTTTCATTAGAGGGCCAACCAAGAGTCTTGATGTTGAAAATACACATGTACCATATTCTATCCAGCTAAAAGAAATACAAAGAGAGAGACTGTCAGCACAAGGCAGCATCAGGGCGCATAGCTGGCATCTGCAATCATATGTTTGCTCTTTCTTTCAATTCCTCCTTCCTTTCAATTACACCCACCGATTATATTTCGATTCATTTACATTGCAGTCACTCCTGTGTGGGAGTCAAGCTAGTTTCAAATGAGCTAATCTGGCTACAGATAGCATTGCAGACAGTGCAGCACGGGACTGGACGCAGTAGAAGCTGGGTAAATATTTCAGTGGCTTCACCAAAACGGGCTGTGGTGGGCTGCTGTGGCTCTCAGGGCACAAACAAACTATGTTAAAGCCAGCTCAGGCACACGGGCAGTACACAGCCACGATTTCGGTGCAGCGTGAGGTCACTCTCAGGGAAAGGCTAGGCATGCTGCAGACCAGGGGCCATGGGCTGAGGCGGACCTAGTATACAGACCGAACGCGTCCAAAAGCATCATTCTGTGGGGAGTTTCAGTTTGTTGGGCACGCTCGCAATTGCGAGAGATGTTAAAAAAAAAAAAAAAAGATAAAGGAAAGGAAAAAATGCAGACTTTACCCCGATGTATAAAAGCATAGTGCCTGCAAGAGCACAAAAAAGCCAGTGGAGTTGACTGATGAGGCTTTCATGAGGTCTGTAAACACACCTATGCCCCGCCAGCTGCAGAGAGGCGAGCTCAGGGAACTTCTGGGACAGGAATGCTGCAAGGAACGTCTAGACACCTGAGACCTCAGCGCCCTTTCACCTGAGGACGGAAAAAGCCTGCCCTCAGCGGCCAGGCGACAGCACTGGGGACGCTCCTACTCGCCGTGTGCCCACGCGAGAAGCAGAAGCCCAACCCTCCCGGGACCCCTCCGCCCGGAGCCGCGGCG